>JASDQU010309034.1:15222-31737 GCA_032191745.1 Picea mariana
CCAACTGTCTGCATTACATCTAGTCTGGATGTTGTCACATATAGTAAGCTACCAATCATTGACCTGTATTTCCTCTGGTCTTTAGACTTTGAATCATCATCTTTGCTCAAATTGCAACTGGTTTGCATAAGAGTGGTAATTGGTTTGCAATCTTCCATTCTGAACCTCTTTAGCATTTCTCTGATATACTTAGTTTGAGAAATATAAATTCCTTGGTTGCTTTGACATATCTGGAGACCCATAAAGAAGGATAGTTCTCTGATTAATAACATTTCAAATTCATTATGCATATCCTTTGCAAATTTCTGGCTTAACCTGTCATCAGTTCTTTCAAAAATAATATCATCAACATAAACTTCAATTAATAAAATACTATCTTGAGTTACCTTGATGTAGAATTTGTTGTCTGCACTTCCTTTTCTAAACCCTACCTGCTGTGGATATTTATCCAGTCTAGAGTACCATGCTCTAGGAGCCTGTTTTATACCATACAAGGCCTTCTTCAATTTGCACATGTAATATGCATTCTCTGACAACTGAAATCCTTCTGGTTGTTCAATGTAGAATTCTTCTTCAAGTTCCCCATTTAGAAAGGATGATTTCACGTTCATATGATACACTTTAATATTCTTGGAGCATGCATAAGCTAAGAGAAATCAGATTGCTTCCATTCCGACAACTGGGGAAAATATCTCTTCAAAGTCGATTCCTTCAACATGTGCATATCCTTTACATACCAATCTAGCTTTATTTCTTGTAACATCTCCATATTCATTCAATTTATGTATGAAAACCCACTTTGTGCCAATCACATTCTTATTTTTTGGTCTCGAAACCAATTCTTGTCTATTTGATCCAATTCTTCATCCATGGCCTTATTTGAGAATTCATTCTTGTTGGCCTCTTCAAAATTGTTTGGTTCAATCGTAGATAAGAGTGATAGGTGCATTTGTTCTGGTGAATGGATTCTTCTTGTAGTCTCACCTCCTGCATCTTTGTTTCTGATAATCTGATTTGAAGGATGATTCTTTTGTACTCGTTTTCTAGGTGTCTTTGGAGGCACTTGTTGAAATTGCTCTTATACTTCTGTCTGATATTATGCATCTTCCTCTTCTACTTATTCTTCATCTTTTGCTTCTTCTTCGTAAAGTTGTTCCACTGATTCATTTTTTTCTTCCTTTGATTCTCGTCCACCTGTTTCATCAATTGTTACATTGATGATTTCCACAAATTTGTTCAATCTCATATTGTAACACTTGTATGATTTCCTTGTACTTGAGTAACCAACAAGTACTCATTTGTCCACATGAGATTCAAACTTTCCCATTCTGACATCTTCTCTTTTGATGTAACATTTGTTTCCAAATATTCTGAGGTGCTTCACAATTGTTTGTCTTCCTTTCCATAGCTCGTAGGGAGTTTTTCCATTGTTTTTTCTAAGCATTACTCTGTTTTGAATGTGAATTGTTGTATGCACTGCATGTGTCCAAAAAATTTGTCAATTTGGAATCCATTAGCATTGTTTGAGCCATTTCCTATGTAATTAACATCCATAATGTTCATTTGTCTCTGAACCACTCGTTAAACCACTCTATGAGTCCATGCTTTCATCCACTGTCATATATCTGTCCAAACCTACTAAGTGCTCTTAGAAATCCATCTCTCTCCATACTGTCCAAGACTCTACTACATAACTGTCCATAATGTTGACCCATTTATTACTATACTATCATGAAGTCTTCACTAACACAACTATCAAACTATACTTCTACTAACTGACTGCTCTGGATTTCTCTACTCAAACTCTGCAAGACGCTCGAAGGATGGTTCTTTGTTCTGTCACATATATCACATAGACTCCCCTTGTATAATATTCATGTTACCTGGGAATCTCTAAGCCGGATTGCTCAGAAAATATCCTTCTCTGATGTGTATTCATCATCATCTTCATTTGTAGATTCATCATATCTAGGATCTATGACTTCTTTCTTTCTGTTTGTGGATTCTTCTTTCACTACAATGCCTGAAACTACAATCTCTTGAACTTGTTCCTTATTTACTTGCCCTTCTTTTCTTTCAGTTATTTTACAAAACTTTATGTATCTGACATATTTTTTTTTATCTGTATAATTTTCTTCATCTCGTTTTATTGTGAATCTTGCAATCTATGGGACCTGGTCTTTGTTCACCTATTCTTCGTGATTTCTTATCCATACTTTCTTATATCTGATATTAGTGTTCTCTTTCATGGAAGTATCGATCATGCTTCTACAATCACTAGCTATGTGTCCATAGTTATGACATTTGTAACATTCAATGTTACGTGGGGCCACATAGGCATTTCTTGCTTGAACATTTCTTTTATAATCCTTACAATATGCAATCTTATGTCCAAAATTACTACAATAAAAACAATGACGATAAAAGAAATTTTCGTACCTAGGAGTGAATGATATTCTTTGTGGTGTAGTCCTTCTAAATTTCTACCTTGACTAATCATGATCATGATTGAAGCTTCTTTGTGGCTTGAACATAGATGGTTTTCTTGAAGATGTATCTTCAATAGTTTTCTTAGATTTGGGTTGGCCATGATTCCTTCTTTTGAGTACTTATGCATAACTCTTTCTATTTTCTTCATTCTCCTTTTCTAGCAACCTAGAGTGCTTCTATTCATTCTCTATGACTAATGTGAATGTTTCTGTCTCTTCAACGTTATTTTTGAGATTGACGATTTTACTTCTCAATGTGACAACTTCTTCTTCAAGATTCTCAACCTCTTCTTCTTTCTTCATTATCTAAGACTTCATGATTTCTTGTATTCTTTTCGCTTCTTCAAGCTGGATTTTTAATGTGATTATTTCTTATTCAAGTCCTTTCTCTTCTTGACCAAACTCTGCCTCAAGCTAGTTTAGATTATTAGTTATTTCCTTAAGATGATCTGTCAATATATTCTCTCTCATTTTTGCTTCTTCCTTCTATGTTTCTATGTTGGCTTCCAATTACTACTTTTGATATTCAAGATTTTCTTCGATCTTTCTTGCTTCTTCTAGAAGATTTCTTAAGTTCTCGATGACATGTTAGGATTCTTAAAAAATGTGAACACTTTCCTTTTGTTTCATCAATTCTTTCTTGAGTGACTTTTTTTCTTCTCTTTCTTTTCTTAGTTCATCTAAAGCACTAATCAATTCTGCTTCATAATTGTCTTCTTTTTCAATTAGTTTTTCTGTCTCATTTCCTTCATGGCATTTTATTTCAAGATGTACGTGTTTTTCACAATTAAAGAAAAACAACATACCTCTATTGATTATGTACTCTTCATCTTCTGAATCCGTTTGACATGGTGAACATAATTCTTCTTGATCTATACCTACATCTTCTTTGGCATTTTGTGAATCTGCGATGGGTAAAGAATATATATCTTGTAACTAACCCTTCCCAGATAAAATCCATTGTTATTTTGTTTTTCTTCTTCAATTCCTTCTTGGATGCAATCTTTTCCCTTTTTGAACTATCATATATTGTAATGAATGATAGCCAAATATAATACCCCTATTCCTGTAAAAATACTTTGGTCCTTCCACTCCATAAATCATACTTTAAACCATTCTAACCATTAAACAATGGTACTTCATTCTCAGAATAATCCATGATCTCCTTCCAATGGTTAAATTGTTTCCTGAAGGAACTTGCTCTAATACCAATTGGTGGATTACTAAGAGGGGCGGTGAATCAGTAATAGAGCAATTTAATCATTTTTAACCACAAAATCCAAGTGTTATATCAATGTAGAATTGTCATCCAATAGTTGCAGAGTAAATAAACAATGAACAAATGAGAAATCATATACATACATAGTACACTAGTGTTTTTATGTGTAAACCCAAAGCGGGAGAAAACCACATAATGTTTTTTATTATATGTCTTTAAGAATTACATTCATTGGAAGAACCAACTTCCTTTGTTTTCCAACTGCAACTGGAAGGAGGCTCCAACCCCCTAGTTTCTCAGGCTACAACCTGAGGGAAGCTTCAACTCCCCAATTCTCTGGCTACAACCAGAAAGAGGCTACAACCTCCTATGTTCTCCGGCTACATCCAGAAGGTGGCTACAACCACCTATCCTTGCCCCGTCCAACCACCTTGTCATAGAAGTAGAATGATGGAACCATTGTCACACTATCACTGTGAGATATATTGTTGTAAAAATGTACCAATCAACCTGTACCATAAACAAGTGCATCAACCATGCACCAACCAGTACCTCAAACTGTACCATCAATGAGTGCATCAAACATGCACCAAATATGTACCAATCATGCATCAAATACACATAAACTATGACTTATCAAGATGTAACAACATCATCAACTATACAACTCATGTATGTGCCAACTCATCAACTACTTGTCTCAAGCATGTACCCAAAAATCCCTCATCAGTTTCATCATCCAAATCTGATTTGTAACTCTGTAATAGACCTGGTGTATATGATATGCAAACCTTCATTAACTTTAACAACAAAATACTAGCATTCTCATCAAACTTTACTTTAGTCTCACATGACTAATTTTGTATTAGTCAACAACCCTAACTTGAAATAATCATAACTTTGTACCTGTAATGAATAAATATCTGAAAATAGTACACAATGTTCTTCAATGTATTTTGTGCAATTTCTCCAGGTTTCACTACTTGGAACCTCTCAGAAAAGGAGTTATAGCAAAAATGGCATACCTTGTTGAATTCTTGATTATTCTAGAGAGCGAACTTGTAGAGCATGCCCTGCACATAATATTGGTTGTATGGATTTGAAAATGGTACATAGAATACTAGAGCCTGTACTCTAACTAATACATTAGGTCTTACTGAATTTGGATATGTTATGAAGAATTTATGACGTTTTTACCTGAAACACTTGTTTTAGACTAGTTTCGGGACTAGCCACAAGATCGAACTTGTAGAGAATACCCTGCATGAAATATTTTTTGTATAGATATAAAAATAGTACACAACATACTCTAGACTGTACTATAACAAATACATTTTGTCTTACTTAATTTAGATCTGTTATGAATAATTTATGACGTTTTTACCTAAAACGTCTGTTTTAGACTAGTTTCAGGACTAGCCACAAACCCTATTTTCCACGGAGTGTACCTCCAAACATACAACGACCCACAAGGTGGAATTTTTATCACAACTACTTGGATACGTTTCCTCAACGACCTCTAGATTTCGCGGTCTGAATCATTCTAGAAAAAAAAATTATTGCGAAAATGGTGAGATGACATGTAAATAACATACCTTAGAAAGCATCATCAAAAGAATTTATCCTCCCTTGAATTTCAGCCTTCTTTACTTCACCTTCCCTCTGAAATTCACCTTATATATCCTTTGGTTACCTTAGTCACTTGTAGATATTCAATATGCTCAAGTGTGTAATTAAATGAGAGACTATTGCCTCTTATTTATACTTTTATGTAGCTTCCTCAAGGGATTACTTTCTAACCATCTTAAACCACTTTCCTTATTTTAGGGATAACCCACTTCTAACCACTTGTCCACTTAGTAATTTCTCCATTAAAGTTATTATTTAAATCATTTCTTTTCTATCCACTTTGACATATAGTACACTCATCACTTCCCTTAATTATTTAAATAATTTCTTATTTGCAACCACTTTGACTACTTTGACCTTTTGGGTCTTCTAGATGACTCATGAAGGTTATCCAACTTCACATGGCCATAACTCTCTAACCGTGAGGAGTTATGTGACGTTCCACATACCACGGACAATGGCATGACATGTGTTATCCATCTAGAATAGTCTTACCTTCAAATATATTAAAAATCATACCATTATATATCAAACAAACTTGGGTCCATTACCCAAACCTTTGTGCTACCAAACTTTCTTCAAGGGTTTACATCAATGAAAACCAACCCAAATAATCAACAATATATATATTTTAATTTTATGGTTTTTTTTCCTCTTTAGTTTTTTAGGTTTTTCTTCAATGGTTTTTTAAATATAAATTTGTTTTTAAAATGTTTTTTTTTATTCTTTATTCTTTTTGTTTTCTTATTTGTTTTAGTTTTTAATCGAACTCAAAAAAGTGAATTATACTTTTTTGCTAAATATTTAAAAATAGTTTTATTTAACTACAATTATTTTCTATGTATTGAAGTAAATGTAAAAAAATATGTTAAAAATGATATTTTCCACTATATTTAAAAGGTATGGAACCATAACTTAATTAAGGACACATAATTGTATGAAAAATATTAATTTTAAAAATATAAATGGTGTACAACATTTTTAACATTGGATGGAGCATGAAAATATGATTAAAAACACCATTGAATAAAAAAAAATAGAAAAGTTTGAAAATAGATGAAAAAACATCATTGAGAAAAAAAAAATTGAACAATTTGAAAATAAATGAAAAAACAAGCATTTAAAAAAAAAGTGGAANGGTGCTACCGGTAGCACCATTTTTAAAAACGAGGTAAAAAACTTGACCCCCCCCCAAAACGAGAACTCAGTAGAGTTCTCATTAAGTTGGTAACTATGTTCTTGGTGATGATTCCAAGTATGCAGTGAAGGGAGAGAGAATAGTTTTGTTCAAGCTTGAGTCAGGAGGTTCATTGGATTCACATGATGTGCTTTACGTATCAGGACTGAATTTTTTTTTCTCTTAGTCTCGACTATGGAGGATATGGATTTTGTTGTTATGTTTCAGAGAGGGAAAGTACTCATATGTCGAAAGAAATCTATCCTAGATACAAAAATGATGTTGGGGTTAGAGAGGGAAGTTTATACAGGTTGCAAGGAAATCCTATTTTGGCTTTGGTACATGATAGTGAAAACCTATGTGAGCTGTGGCATGGGAGGTTGGGACACCTACAATACAAAGAAATTTCAATTTTGTGGGGGATTGTTATAGGTATTATAGAATTCAATACTCAGTAGTAGGGAGTGTTCATTGGGTGTTTACTTTGTAAGACTGACAAGGTTGTTTTTCCAAGAAGTGAGAGTAGGTCCAAGGGGATATTGGATCTTATCCATTCATATGTGAGTGGGACAATTTTAGTAGCATTGGTACATGGGTCATCATACTATGTAACGTTTATTGATGACTTTCCTAGGAAAACCTGTATCTTCTTTCTGAAGACCAAGGATGAGGTCCTTAGTCATTTTCAAGAGTTTAGAGCTCAAGTGGAGAACCAAACAGGTAAGAATATCAAGGTCTTTAGGTTAGATAATTGGGGAGAGTACACCTAAAATGACTTCAAGAATTTATGCACAGAGGAAGGGATCAAGAGGGAGTTGAAAATCTCATACAACCCTCAACAAAATGGGGTTACGGAGAGAAAGAATCGGTCCATCATCAGTTCTTCTAGGGATATGATACATGAATAAGAGTTTTCTATGTTGTTTTGGGAAGAGGCATGTAACACAATAACGTATCTGCAAAAAATGAGTCCTCACATGATATTGGGGGAAAATACTTTGGAGGAAGCATTCTTAGGAGTGAAGCCACAGATAGGACATTTCAGTATATTTTGTTATCTAGTCTACATCCATGTGCCTGTGAAGAAGAGGATGAAGTTGGAGCCTTCATGACAGAAGGGTATATTTGTGGGGTACAACTAGACCTCAAAGTCTTACAAGATCTTCATTCCATCTTAGCGGAAGACAATTGTGAGAAAATATGTTAAGTTCAAAGATAAATTGGCATCTAGGATATCTCAGGAGTCATCAATAGTGACAGAGGACGAGGAGAAACAGGCTATGAAGGATGAGAAATGGTCATCAACTCAGAATTTAGGTGGGGAGGAGGATTTATCCCCTTCCAGTCCTGTCAGGAGACCCAAGTGGCTATTACAATCATTGAGGGATGATAGTGAAGCTCCTAGGAGTGTGGTTGGAGATCGCAGGCCTTCAAACAAGTTTATGAACTATATGGAGCCTATGAGTAACATCATTGATGTTGAGCCTTCCAGTTTTTAGGAAGCAACATATCAACAGGTATGGCGGGATGTCATGGTAGAGGAGTACACTTGTATTATGAGGAATGATGTTTGTGAAATAATTCCAAGACTGAAGGGGAAGTCAACTGTGATTTCTAGATGGCTCTACAAGATCAAGCATGTTGTATATGGTAGCATCGAGAAGTTAAAGGTGAGGTTTTTGACGAGAGGGTTGTTGGACACACCTACCACACTTAGAGGGGGGGTGAATGAGTGTGGGGCTCTTTTTACAAAACTTCCGTTTTACACAAAACTCATTAGTTAACATTCAACTTTTACTCATTACTCATTGTTGTAATTTATAACCAGTTAGATGTGAAAATATATCAATATCATATATCAACAACATAGATCATCAATAATTCATCACCACAAGGAACACAAAGAAAACAAGATGTATGTACAATTTTCTTTTTATTATGGACTACAATCCTTGGGTTTTTTTAGCAACAACTCAATAGAGTACAAATCTACAAGAGCACCAGCTCTATGATGCAAGACTCAACTTACACCCTCAACACCAACTGATATGAGGCAACAATCCTCAACAAATATCAATCTGCAATAGGTACGTGACTTGTCAGTAGTGCATCTCGCATGTGTACACGCTCTCGGTCACTACAACCCACGTATGTATGCGGCCAGTCTACAATGCAAAATGCGTATACTTCTGAGCAACTAGGGTTTTGTTTTTTATCACATACTTAGATCCTCTGCAACCTGCCAGCATAATTTCTTTTGTCTTCCACTATCCAAACTGACCACCATCCAGTCACAACACATTCAAGCTCTCCAATAGCTTACTTATTCTCCACAACCAATCAATATGAATGATAACTCAATCATGTATAAGCAACTAGTATACCATAGTAGTCATATCACAACTGAACCACAAGAGTACTTCTCACTTCATCAACCAAAATAAACCACATCACAACAACCATACCAAGAATTCCCTAAGAATTCACAATACAACAAGAAATACTATCCATCAAGAAAATAATGTAACCATACCAGTGTCTCAGTGACAGATCTGAGCCCATATATTGTAGATCTGGAACCTGCTTCAGTCTTCAACTTCCATTCATCAGCTCAAACACAAATCTCCATGATTTTATTCACTGTACATGCACTGTGCTCATACATCCCGCATATGTACGTGCCTTGGCCCATTACAACTTGCGTACACCTCATAAACTAGGGTTTCTGAAGCTCCGAGAATTTTGTCGTCAAGTTCTTTGATATTGCCTAAAATTTGATGCATCCATGAGATCCTCCTCACACTCTCTTTCTCATAATACATATTCAATCATGCTCAAGAGATCCACACCAAAGATGCTTTCACAAGAAGCTCTCACAAGAATATCTCCATCAACATTCCAAAAGATAATCTCACAAAAATCTCTCAATTGATCCACAAAAAGGATGATTTACATGAGACCATTGCTATCTTATTTATACTTTCATCCTCTAGGTCACTTAAACCCATTTCTAGGTTACTTAACCTTTTTTCCTTATTTTAGGGTTAACCACTTTCCATAAATAGAAAGTTCTCCAATCTTTATCATTTAAATATTCCTTCTTGATTTTGTCACTTCTCTTTGTTATTTAAATAATCCACCTTGAATTTGTCACTTTACTTTATCATTTAAATAATGCTTTCTTCTTCTCAAACACCTTGACTTATTTTGACCTTATGGGGTTTCAAGCCATCATATGGGAGTCCTTCAACTTCGTAGGGCCATAACTCTCAAACTGTGAGGAGTTATGTGACATTCCACATACCACTGGAAATGGCATTACAAGCATTATCCATCTAGGATGGTTTCACCAACAAAATCACTGATCTTCTTCTCTTTATTCCACATATAAGCATGGGTTCTCTAAACCATAACTCAACCACAAAGCGTCTTCCCATGAGGGATTTCACCATAAGGGGACTACTTTGGAGTTCATCCATTTGTACCATGAAAAGAAAATAATGAGCCATCTTTACATCAAAAAACTATGCATCATATATCAAAGTATCCATGTTCATCATGTATCAATGACAACTCATTGATCCATCTTCATCTATGCATCATATCAATGATAAATTATTGATCCATCTTCATCGATTGGTTTCCACTTGACATCTATCATTATCATCAAGGACAATACATATACATTGTTCATCAATCATAAATAAATCAAGCTTATTAATCAATCCATTGACATCAATCAATCATTTAATCACTTGACATCAATCCTTTGACATCAATCAATCAAACCATTGGCATCAATGACAACATGATCCAACAATCTGTCACTTTGGCATTGATGGCAATACCAACATTGATGTCAACACCAATCATTGATGTCAACATGTAGAGAAAGAATGCTCTACATCTATAGTCATCAATCATATCAATGTGACTATCTCTCCCCATATTTTATGAATATCTCTCCCCATTAAACATCAATCACATCAATGTGACTATCTGACTATCTCTCCCCCTTTGACATCAATGGCAAAGGGTCTTCTCTCCTTGGGCCTGATCCCCCTGCTTGAACTCTCCTTGGGGCTGCTCCCCCTGTCTGAATGCCATTGGTATTCCTCTGAATAATCTCTCCCCTTTTGAACAAGGGATATCACTTTGATGTAATGATGAAGATACATCGCTCACACTCCCCCTGTGACCATCACTCCCCCTAGAATTATGCCTCTGTGCTCTTCCTTAAAATATAGGGCTCTTTTCTAGGTATGCATCTGATAAATATCTCCTCCTAGAATCACAGGAAGAAGAATGACTCCCCCTATGGGTATGTCTCCCCCTATATTCAACTGGATCATAGATCAACCAGTCTCTCTATGACTATCCTTGGACTTGTTTATGCATCAACCTTGTTCCATACCATACATCATGAACCAAAAGATATGTCAACAATAAAATAGAGAATCGTGAACAATATATCAATCAAGTACATCATGTACCAAAATGTGCCCATAATCAACAACACCCATGTACATCAACCATGTACATCAGCATCATACAATGTGCCAAAAGATATCATCCATGGAATGTATCAACCACATGCCTCTATCAACATGTCAATATGTGCATCTACCAATATGCCAATCATGTGCATCTACCAATATGCCAATCATGTGCATCTACCAATATGAAAAAGAGGTTTCATATCACTCATGATATGTCTCTATCATGAACCAAGCACCATAACCATGTATCAAACAAATACCAATTGTTGTGTTAATCAAGTAATACCAATCAAGCATATGCCATATATGAGTGTACCAAACATCGATCAAGTTGTTGTCACAAGAGTTGGTTCTAGGCTGTAATAGAGCCAAGCCTTGGCACATTTTAAATGAAATAAATTTTGTCAGTCGGACTTGACTTGGGTTGCATGCAAGTAAATTCCGAGATAACCTCAAACCACTTTTGATTAGAAGCTGCCCCTTCCAACTCAAGAGGGATCTCTCGACTATATTTCACAATAGGATATTCAATAAGCTTAACAATGGGTAGATTTGTGGGTAACAAAAAGTTTTGAGGTTTTTAGGGTTGGTGGTTTGGACCGAAAGGTATTCCATTGGGCATGGAGTCAAATGATAAAGAAAATAATAGGAGTGTTTCGGCAATGGAAACCCATGGAACAGAGGAGAGATAGAAGTTGATTACAGAGAGAAGTATTTATAAAAGTATGACAGCAGAATAGAGAGAAAACATATCAATATGCAAGGAGCACTTAGCAATGAGTGAATTCCTAGCATAAATTAGTGAAAAGAGATGGTTGGGACATAGCATCTAGCAAGGATGAATTTTGAACCTTCATATCTCTGCAAGAAACAACCTATAACCTGTCTAGCAACAGAGCATCTAACAAATGGATGAATTCCATTACAAACACAATTACAAATCAGGAAACAAATGGAAATAAAACCAAGTGAAATGATGTGAAAACAAAGCAATAAGACATTCTCTGCAAACAAAATCACAAGAATCTCTGATATAGATCGAAAATGCTATGCACTCTTTTATTAAACATGGAAACAAGTGCTACAGCCCAGGAGTACTACTCCCCCCCTTTTCTCTTTTACAAATATGCCTCATATATGTATTGAGGTCGAAATCCTCTCTAATCTAAAAGATAAGAATAGTTACAACCAATTCTTGAAACTTTCTGCCATAGAAAATGGGCCAAACTGCTGAAAACTAGGGTTGCGATTATGCCTCTGTATCTCTTGAATCATGATAGCTTTGTATAAAATGAAAGATATTTTTGTGCATCTATATATTCTGAAAAAAAACCTCTCTCAGTTCCCGGAGACCCCTTTTCATTTTCCCCAAATCTGCATTTAACAAACATGTGTCAAAACAGGAAAATATGAAATCTGAAAATTAGGGCTCGGAGATGGATTTGATTCTCCCAATCTGTGACACCTGTAGGAAAATTGAAAGAGCCTAATGATCTCTGATCTGTTAGGCACAAAATCCTCCAACCATTTCTCAAAATGATACTCTAGACACTCAGAATCCTCATCTGAAAATGATGACTCGGCATAGTAAAAAATACCATATTTCAGAAAACAAACCTCATATTGCGGGGGACTTTTGACTACCTTACCTAGATCAAAATGAGATTTTGAAGACACCACTAGATAGCTTAGTATTTTTAGATTTCGATTGACTATTCGAACGTGAAAAACGACCTCTCCACGGTTGATAAAATTGTGTTTTTCTAAAGCAGTTTTGCATATGACTCGAGTCCCGATTTCGGGTTTTCGGGATTCAGGGAAACGAAGCAATGGTTATTAAAATTTCCATGTCGGCCAAATCCCCGATGGAAAAATCCCCAAAATGGATTTCGGCTTTTACATTGCCCTCTTTCGGGCCTTCGGGTTTCGGGTATCATGTCCTCAAGAGTTATGACATGCAGGAATCCTGAATCGCGAATTCGCTATGGGATTAATTAAACGATAATCATTTGTTTTAATCTCTTAATTAATCATGATTAGCAATTAATATTTAACCTTTCATGGATTTAAGTGTTGGGAATTCGATAATACTTGATGCGAGAAATCCTGAATCACAAAATTGCGATGATATTTATTAACGTTAATCTTTCTTAGTCTTTATTTGACCCAGCTTATCCTTTACTACTTTAGTGAATTCGGGGATCGGGGCTATAGTTATTAAAATATCTACGTCGGCCAAATCCTTAATGGAAAAAAACCTAGACTTGTGAGATTTTTCTCCATGTGGCTTAATGCTCGGTGTATGCGGTCGTTCCACTGCCAATGATTCCATTCATTCTCCTTGTGACTCAACGCTCGAACATATGGTGCATTTATTTGATTCTCACGTGAACCTTGTCTTTGGATTTTTCATGAGTTGGCTTATGATTGTTATACTGCTGTGGCATTTGGGGCTGATTTCGGCATTATTTGACTAAAAATGATAGGTAGAGAACATTCAGTGATGCGCGTGACAGATAGATGGTCGTTTTCTCATATCTACACTTTCGGTAGTTAAACACTACATTTTTTTTATCTCCTAAATTACCGAAAGCCAAAATTTCAATATTATTACAATAGAGGCTCTATTTAGGGATGGTGCTTTCCTACAAAGTGCCAAGAACAATAGACCATGTTCCTTCATCCATTGGGTGAATTGAAATCATCCTTATCAAACTCTGAACTCTGTCACTTTACTTGCACCTTTCTGAAACAAACAACCGCTTATGCATTCATTGGGCTATGGAGTCGTAATTCTTTAAACAAAACCATACTGGATTCCAAAATAAACCATAAACATACTGAAAACCATTGTTGTACACTAGTGCTCAAAGTCAAGCTTATTTATATACATCACCTACTCTAACCGATATCACTGCTTTGTTCAAGTATAGGAAAACTTCCAAATCAACCAAGCGAGTATCCGACTAACAAACTTAATTATACTTCCATCTTTAAGAAAAAGGATGACAGGAGCAGTTGCAAATTTCAAAACATGCCCTGGGAGTAGGTACTTATAGTTTTGAAATTCAAACTTCAAGAAGTTGGAAATAAAAAATTCAGTCCCCCATTTTGACTCCATATAAACTGCTACTAGATCGTAGAAGGGAAGAGATATACCACTTTCACAATTAATCCATACTTCCTCCTGTTGGGCAAGCTGTCTGAAATGTTTTTGCGCACTTTGTCCACTACTGATTTTTTCTTCCACTGGTGAAAAAATGTCGCATTGAAACTTATTGGTCTTTTTCTCAATGGATGCTAAACCGAGAGGAGAGATCAATTGTTTCAGTAACCCCTCCATATGTACTTCATCTACTGTCCAAAGATATTCTTGGTAGCTATCATAAATAGGTTGATCTCTTTCATGATGTTGCTGATTGCTTTCCTGTTGAACCAAAGTTTCTTGTTGCTCATCATCTTCATAAACACTTTCATCACATTCATCAAACAAAGGAGTACTGTTGTAAATTTTCGTGTGTAATGAAAAATAAATCTTCTCTTCTTGTTCTTTTGGATATTCATCATAAACAGGCTATGAGTATGGGCCATGAGGATGGGGGAACTAAAAAGGGGTGGGCAGGGTAATTTTTTTTTTTGAAAAAATGATATGGATGATTGTGATAAGGGCGAAGAGATGAATCCAATGGAATAGGTTTGAAATAATGGTGAAAAAATTTCCAGACTTGTTTTTTTTTTACAGAGTTATACTCTGGTCTGAAGAATACTGCAGAAAGGAAATGCTCAAATGCTTAACCAGAAAGAAATGTGTATTTACTTGGCAACCTGAACACAGTTGCATGACAATAAATCTTGTCTGTTTTAATTTGTTTATGTTTCTGTCCCCAAGGGTTAGGTATTCAAGGGTTCTACAGACAAGGGTTTGCCATGTGCTCTAGCTCTCTGATATATGTGCGGGGTCCAACAGTAACTCGACTCAATATCTCAGGGCACTAACTAAGGAGGATAGATCGTACCCTTCGCCATACTACCCAACTACCCAGGTACTAGAGAGTATCTTCCCGAGTGTTGTTCTCGGTGACACTATAGCAGTCAGGTGGATGATCGGTTTATCTAAAGAGGGATTTAGGTAATCTAGGTCAATCTGTTCACAGGTGTTGTCTGATGCGCTACCACTCGAAGGGGTACCAATAGGGGTTTCAAGGGTGGCCAACATATGTGTGCTTAAGTACCACTTTTATTTCCTACGTGTATGAATCCTGCAACCATGGGTTTATGCGCGTAATGACAGATCTCTGTGGCTTAAAGACACCAGAATACGTCTCTACCCCGAAAAAAAAATTTAACCCACACTTTCTGCCGAAGAAATTTCTTTGATACCACTTGTAATATACCAGATATAAAATGTATGTAGAACAAAAATAAAATGCTAGTAATGGCAGAATAGCAACAATATAACCAGAACATTCACCACAATAACACTGAAATGATATAAGAATAATAATAGAAATAACACTTTGAATCTGAAAGCAATGTTCACGGGCCTCTTCGAGGGGGCAACCTCCAGTTGTGAATATCTCTATTACAATAATATCCAAGCTAGGGTTATCATACCCTCGAATCCTATTTATACTAAAAAGAAGCATCTAGACGAAGATCCTTCTAGAAGCGGAAGCTTTTATTAGGTCTTCTTACATATGCCTTATTCTATTTTATTGAAAGGCCTTATTAATATTGACCTTTATTACATCCGAATATATTGTTCTACCTATGTGCAGGTTATGAACCTAACATTATTCAATCTATAACCAGTTTGAATATCCCAATATCTTAATGTGAATTATACCCCATTCAATTTCCAACTTTAATAAGATAGCCATGGCCTTCCATTTTTCCATATTATAGTCCAACTTTGAAACATTTATTTGTTGAAATAATGTAACTGCGAAGGGCATTCTTATTATTTTGTTATTGGATTAAATCCCCATTGTGGATTAATCAGGTCATTATTATNGGATTAACCAAGTCGGTAATTGTATAAGGACCAAATCCCCTTTTGCGGATTGGTCATCAGACAATTATAATGTAAAGAATAAGAAGTTGGCCCCAGCAGTTATAATGAAAGGTCGGCCCAACTAGATTTAATTAAAGGTGGATTTATCCACCCAGTATGAGAGGTCAGCCCTGCCAGAATGGTGTCTCTTCACACGTGCTAGATTAGTATAAATAAGAGGCTAGCGCCTCACTTCTAACACACACTTCACTTGCTCATGTTATTATGAGGCAAGGTGATATTTCAAGTTGGTGAAAGAAGAAGAAGGGTGGTTCATCTCTTGGAGGAGGATTTTCTGTATTGGTTGAGTTATCTCTTGAACTCTTGATAAGCTATTTATGATAAGGAAGTTTTTGCTGGGTTTTCTTCCCCTAGAGGGTTTCCCAGGATAAATGTTGTGTCTATTGTGGATGTGTATTTCTCAGTGATCTTGTGGTTATTATGCTCTT
>JASDQU010309034.1:41110-87349 GCA_032191745.1 Picea mariana
GGATAAATGTTGTGTCTATTGTGGATGTGTATTTCTCAGTGATCTTGTGGTTATTATGCTCTTGTCTTTATGAAATGCAAAGAACTATAATATCAACATAAAACATTAACATTATTGTGAGATTCAGAGAGAGACTACACCTCCAAATCCACATATATTAGTGTTATCTTAGTAATCACTATCAAATAAAGACCATGGATGAAAATGAGCACAACAAATCATCCCAAAATAGATGGTTAGATAGAAGTTGTCAATAAGTGTCTAAAAACCTATTTAAGATGTTTTTCCTTGGAATGGTCTAGACATAGTGGGTTTAGTAGCTACCCCTTATCAAATGGTGATACAATACCACCTATTATGGTGCTACCAAAATGTTACCCTATGAGGTAGTGATGCAGGAGAAAAACCACCCCAAGTTAAAATTGAAATTTCGAGACCTTTTGGAAGACAACGTGGCTATGGGGACGAGATTTCCTCGGATTTGATTGAGTTTGTTAATTTTTTGTTAGTGATATTCCAATTTCTATGGATTGTGAGTGATCTTAGGGATTTGATTGGATCATTTTAGTGATCTGATCCATATTGTATTGTGTCATTTAAATTGTAATCTTGTGTGCTTAGAAAGGGGGATCTACACAATGTAAAATTGAGGCTAGAGAGGTCGTAGGTGTAATGAAATCGAGCTCGATATTAATAGAGACTATGTAATTTATCTATCCATTTTTGTATATTGTGATATATTATTAATTATAGTTGAATCAATGTTTGAATGTGTGTGTAAGAGTGGATTGCATAGATTTGTATCACAGGTCCAAGACGAGCAAGGCTATGACAACAAGGCACACGTTGTTCATTATTCACAAAGAGAGTCAAGGGGTTGTCACAAACTTTTGGGCGATGTTGGCACACAAGGGTAGACCCAGGGTTCAACGCTTCAATAACGCACCAACAAAGCCCTAACTACCGACCCTTTCGGCAACACTTGCGAAGCATATGAAGTCTCAACCGAGGTAGAGGCAGGGCTGGTTGCAGGACTCAAGTGTCTGCAACCTTAGATGGGACACAGATCTATGATTAGAACACTTAATAAATCACTTAGCACCGTTAGTTCCTCAATATACAGTCAATAACCACTTCGCTTATATGACAGAGCTTTGCAACATTCACACTAATCTACAGTATTCAAGCACTTAGCATATATATGTGGATTAGAATTAAAATATCAAGAACTAAGCATGAATATATAGATCCGATCTAACATTCTAACATATAATAAGCACCAAGCATGAATAGAGCTATCTAAACATATTAGAGCACATAGCATATAATATATAAATACATCAAGACAAAGCAAAAAGAATATCACACAGGGTTTATGCGGTTCACCCCCACCCAGGGGCTACATGCACCAACTCTTCTTCTTTATTGTCTTCAGTCAATCGGGTACAAGCACAGAGCCTCAAAATCCTTACTCCACACATGACAAAAGATCTACGCAGCTCACTAGATCCTTCTTCCTTGCATTACAACACAAAGCCTTCTACAGTCTCTCACATGGACTTGCACTTAGCTCTACAAGTCTCACACAGTATGCACATAGTACTTACAATCCCTTGATCACATAGATCTATAACTTAGACATTCCTTTAGCACTTAGCACACTAGGATATATCACATAGATGCACTACTACTTCTATCTAGCCTAGGCATCTATTTATATATTACAAAATAGGCCTAAACATGGGTAAAACCCATGGGCCGACATCCCATTCCCATTACATATTCCCCAAAACCCAAAAGGGGGCCAAGATTTCATGATCTCCGCTTCAACTTACGCTCCTCCTTCGACAGGCTGTTGAAGTCCCAAAATAGGTCAACATGACCAAGAAGCTCCCAAAACTTGGTCAAGGGCCAACAAGCCCCCAACATTCACTTGTGACACGTCTAGAGTCACTCAGGTCTGAGCAGTTCTGCCTCGAATGCCTCGATCTTGGCTCGAGCTGCTTCGACTTGTTGCTTTTTTGTGGCCTCTTGTTCAGTGAACTCCTGGATCACTGTGTCATTCACTGTCCCTTGTAAGCATTGTTCTGTTGTGAGGATGACCTATTCTAGCTCTGCTCCTTCGCTCTCAACCTCTGTAAACAATAGACATGCCTTGTCTTGCATAGGTTGAAGTCGTTGAGTGACTTCCATCACTTTTCTTTGACTCGTATCGATTTGATGCTAAGCTGTGCATTTTTCTTGAGATCTATTCATCCTTTCTATAGCTGACAAGGCCTTCAGCTGTGTTGACGGGCGAAATTGTCCATCCGTCAACTGAGAGAGTGGAACCGGTCCGGGGTTTTCTAATAACCCAAGCCGTTTGGAATGAACCACCCTGATGGGTTTAGTGGCTCCGTTAGCCGATCTAAGGTCCTAAGAAAACAAAAAGAAAACTAACTAATCTAACTAAAACTAAACAAAACTAACTAAACTAACTAACAATAAATAAAACAAACTAATACTAACTAATCTAATTAAAACTAACTACTAAACAAACTAACTAAAACTAATTATTAAAAAAAGCTAAATTAATCTAACTAACTATATATATACAATCTACTAACTAATACTATACTAACTACTATCTGAGATATAACTTATTTACAAAATGTGAAATGTTTATGATTTATAGATTTAGGTAAAACCTGAAAAAATTCATTTGCAATCTGCCCTAAGACAGAGAAAGGTATTTTTTGTTGATTTTATAATTTTATAAACAAGAAATAAAACAAAAAACTAACTAAACTAAACACTAATATACTAATTCTACCTATAAATCTAACTATACTTATATCTAAACTAAACTACTAATAAATATACTAAACAGACAAATGACAAACTAACCTGGAAACGCTCCAGATTTGTCCTGTGTATGATGATCCTCGAAGCTGGTCAGAGGAAGGAAACCCGCACCGGATAATCCAGAAGCTTTTCGTAAACGATAGATGCAATGCTCTTTGAATTTGTTTACACCACAAACAAGACATAAAAAATCATAACAATTATATGATTTATAAATCTTTGCATTTAGGTAAACCTGTTATGCAAAAACTTATACTTAATAATTCAATTGATGAAGAAGAGAAATTTGTCATTCACAAACTGAATCAGGTAATTGCTATGTTTTTTAAATACTGGAAGAAATCATATATGGATTATATTAATTAAATCATATCACTTGCAAAAGACTAAGATAGCTTAAGTAGTCATTAACCAAATGCAAATTGATAAACATAAACGTGAAACAAAAGATTGATATTATGAAAAGCTAAAGCTGTAGCAAAACATCAACTTCTGTCTCAGTTTGTATTAAAATTCCATATCCTTGTTCTCCCACTAATGATGATGATCCTTATTACACAAAATAATAAGTATTTAAAGGTTTTTCACATGGTAAAACCTCCCTATGGAAGTTATAAAACTGTTTACATGAAATCTGGGAGATATCCCAAAGTTGTCTAAACTAGGAAATTAAAATGAAACTAAAACATCCAAATATCCTCTAAATTGTCCATCAAATCCCATGCAATTCGAATTCACCTGAAAAGGACCAAAATGAACAAATTAGAAGGATCTTTTATTAATAAATGATAGAAAATTTAATTCTATAGACTAGCTATAGAATCCTCTGATTCTGTAGCTAGTCTAAATAAAGATACAGAATCAGCATTGAGATTAATCAAAAATCTTTTAAGAAATTCCATTCAATTGACATCCAATAATTATTTGAGAACGAATCATAAATTGAAATCATTATTCCATTATGAACTCAAACAGGACCCACATCATTTAACTGAATACAGAGATAGCAATACTCTGTTTTGATTATTGTCATAAGTCGGGTAAATGAAATCATATGTAACAACATCGTTATCGTTTCTCAACAAATCGAATCCATCTGTTATGAGATCGTTTTGATATTTAATTGAAAACAAAAAAAAATCACAAACACTTCGTTATACTTGTCCCATCAACAGGAGAAATAATCGAATCGAACATGATTATCACGATAACTGTATAGCAAGCGATTTAGACTGTGAGCGAATTCAAACCATAACTGACTCATAACAAAATCATAACAGGATTTGGTAAAAATAGCACAGTCAATCACTTCGTTCCAAAACCAATCGAATCCAACAATTGTGAAATCAATTATAATCAAAACAAAATGGCAAGAAAATATTACGCTGCCTTTTCAACGGAAATATGAATTCGACAAGATCATTTTCCAATCGTTGTGACTGTGTTGGCACAGCACACGATTCATGCCACAAATAGATCAATTCAAAGTGGTGTGAAAATTAATTCAAATGAAATCATAGCCGGCTCGAATGATAAGCAATAGAATTCGTAACTTGTTATTGCAAATTGGGTAAATAGTATTGGTCAACTTTGATCAAAACGAAACCGTTCCAATCAAGCGAATCACAACTGGGTTTGACCAATTCGTTTTACAATTAAAAACCAGACAGAGCAATAATCATAATCAGGATCCAATTCGTTAATATGATCAAACTAACAATGATCGGCGAATCAATCGGCTGGGTTTAACAATAGTCATTGTTCCATAATTCGGGCGTATTTGCATAAGCTAAAATGAGATCATTGTTTTTATAAAAATAGAGTATTTCTAACCAAATTGAATTGAACAGAGTGATACCCATGATTTGGAAAATCATATAACACAACATATCTTAACAAGTATCCTCCCGAAAACATTTACCAATCACAACGTCCAAATGATAACGAGATCGAATCAGATCAAAATCGTATTCTAAATTAAGCATAAAAACTTCCTGTTGGGAGTGGGTGCAAAATGAATTGAATTGAAAACACACCCTTACTTTTGTTATTTCACTCAGACAAAATTAGCAAATGAAATCCAAACGAATAACCACAAAAAATCTATGATCAAATCATATATCAAATCGAGACTTTTACGAAGCCATGTACAGGATGATCACCGAATGACAAAGGCATTTGGACAAGTGACCAGGCTATTTAAAAACTGAATACAAATCATTATAGCATACTTGATTATTAACAAAACAAAATGATTTCAAAACCATACCTGTGTAGCGACGAGGCTGCTTGATTATGCCAGTTTGGAATTTACAACAGCCGTGGCTAATTCCACGTTTTTGAACAGGATGGAGCCGGTTGTCTTTTGCTTTTTATTTGTCACTTTGAGCTTGGCCTTTTGACTGGTTAGCACTGCAATCTGGTCTTCTAATGATTGAATCCTTGATTGGAGTATCGGAACATCGATATAATATCGTTCTAACCATGAATTGCATTGGTCACAGGGTGACTGTGTGGGTTTAGACAGAGCAGGCGAGGGTTTGGACAAATGATCAAGGGTTTCACGAGATAATTTAATACCTGGGTAGTCAGGGTCGTCCTTTAGGTAGGGGGGTAGGTTCGATACAACATCATAAGGGGGTTTGGGACATAAACCTTGCGAGTAGGAGTATTCGCTGGCCAAAAAACGCTCAATATCAGAATCAGAATCCTCGCTCAGAATGATAGGGTTAGACTCGGCAGAGGGTTTTGGTTTGTTTCTGGCCATTCTCGAAATGAGCCAGGCATTCCTTTTCCCTTTAGCATTTGCAGTAAGTTTTGCCTTGGGATTTTTGCTCATAGGCTTTTTAATGGCCTCTGTACTCTTAGTTACAGTGTCGGGTAAGTCACCACCAGGGTCGGCCGAGGGTTTAGGTAGTAGGAGGTGTAAGGGTACAGACGGTTCGGGCTTGGTTTCAATCACCACAGGTTTATCAACTTGTACAGGGTCGGTGTCTTCAAAGCCATTACGGGCGATGAAGACCTTCCAACTGTCACCATGCAAACTCAAATGATAAACAACGACGAGCTTAATAAGCCCATGATGGAACAGGCTGCTGTCATCCTGCTGCCTTCTATATCTTTTCGACATCTTATACAAGCTCCGATGAAAATAGAAAGGCATGTTGAGAGGATACCCTATAAAAATCATCAGTAGACACAGGTGGTAGAGGAACACAAGTCCGTATCAACCTTCACAGGTCACGAACTGCTTAAGTATCATTAACAAGTCATGCCATCGTGGTTTGAGCATAGATATGGGCATACCTCTGTCACAAGAGGTGGCTTTGCGCGATTGAAACATCAATGTCCATGGCACTTCCTTGACCTTGCAATTCTTAAACCAACGCTATCCCAAGGTAGGTAACCCCGTGGCTGAGCTGATAAACTGTTCATCGATCTCTAATTGTATATCGCCTACCTTGGCTCAACAACCATCGAAGGTCATGGAAAACTGTCGTGCTACACAAAGGTTAAAACCCTCGAAGATTTTCACGAAGGTAAGCCATCCACTATCTTCCAAATCTTGGCGGGTATTGCAAACATTAACAGGGCTTGATTGCCATTGGATTCAACTCACACGACTGGTGCCATGGAGCAGAACACATGGTAAGGGAAGGGTTTGGATTCACCAACACACACAGGAGCAGAGCTACCCGAGCTAATAGCAACGAACGAGCAAAAGGGATAAGCATTAATGCGAGCATGCGAAGGTGGTGGAGTCTGCCATGCAAAATATTCATTACCCAAGTACAACCGCCAATTTTCATAGCTGTTCAGTCCATAATAGTAGTTCAACCATTAAGTCATGTGTACAACCAATGAAATCCAATGTGTATACCAATGCGCGCAAATGTTATACCATAATGTTTAAACATCCGACATATAAATCAAAACCCAAAATGAACTATGCGCCAATGTATTAATTCATATAATCACAAGTTCAACCAAGGTGCTAAAATGATATTCATATAGTCGACAAGCCAAAAGTCATGAAAAGATTATCATAAGGATCATATCATATATATAAAAAAATTTAATCATAACCCCTATGCATTTTCATATAATCAATGATTAGGCAAGTCATATAAAGTGAAAATCCAAATGCCTAAATGCCTTCAATAAAACCAAGTTATACAATCAATCGAAGTATGAGAACCGATCAAAGGATATTTCCAGTCGTGTAATGATCAATAATAGGTAAGCGCAATAGGTATAATGACAAAAGAAATATCCACAGTTCAGATAATGATCGAAATGTGACTTTGAAAGATTTAGTTTTCACGCTTACAGTCGTGAAAACAAAACAAAAACAAGCGTGTAAATGTCGCAAGAAATGAAAATGACATTAATTTGGGAGTTGCGACAAAAAATTGATGTTTGCAAGACATAGGTGTAGGCAGCTTATAGATGATAGGAAAAAATGAGTTGGCTGCCAACAATGACGACACACTGGTAGAAGCAGTTATCTCTGCAAAAGGTAGCAATTCAGATTAAGACAACAAAGATAATTTCAACTCAAAAATAACAACCAGAAAATCGTACAAACATCATCATTAACCATCTTTTCCAGCAATGTTTCAAAAGATGAAAACTAATAACAATCTTAAGATTAGCAAGTCACGATATTAAAGATAAAATCTCCAATACTGTTGGCATGGCCACTGCTGCCAGCAGGTGTCCATAGCCTCGATAGGGTTTCCATTTAACCCACTCTGACATCTGTATCCTGTCAAGAAGTTCTAGATCAGAATAAAGGACATTAAAGAGGTTTCTTATATTTTTGCAAATTTTCATGTACCCGACATTGCTTTGCTGCCAGCGGGCCTGTTCAGTACCCTGGCGAAGTTGTCTTGGTGCCATGCATGCATTTACCTGCTACCAATAGACCTGTTCAGTATCCCGACGGGTTTACAAGCACTTCCCACAGGTCTTATTAATAATTTTATTTTGTTTTTCTTTTATAGATATATAGCTGAGCGGGGTGACGCTGAAAATCTTGATATATTTTTTTTAGAATTTTTTAGCACTATCCTTTATTTAGCTCCAGAGATGTTTTATTTACGAAACAACTTCCTACGACAAGGAGACATCCTCTGAGTCATTCCTTCATGGAAAAGGGACAGCATAAAAACATAATAGATAATCATGACAAGCTTTGCTCAGAGATTGAAATCAGTCAACTTCTTTCAAACAACAAAATTTTCCAACATAGATATCAATTTCAACAATATATCATTGATGTTTGTACAAATTTTTCAGAAGTTATTTCAGCGAAGAAATTTTCTATCTTCTTTGTCTGAATAGCTCAGTGTATAGGTATGTGTATTTTTCAAAAAACACAAGCTGATAAATTCAAATCTAAAATCAAAACAAAAAGCAAACACAAACAAAAATGAAATATTTACATAGAATACAAGGGTAGTTATCACGCAAAGTATCTTTTCAGGGCTTGGCCATTCACCGGATAGGTGTCAAGCTGCCCTTCGAGATCCTGCAATCGAAAGGAACTAGGACCCAACTTTTCAGCAATTAAAAATGGTCCAAGCCATAAGTTTTGAAATTTTGTGTGCTCACCCTTTCCTTCGTGTGGTTTGTCCCATTTTAAGATGAGATCGCCTACTTCAAAATTCCTGTCAGAAGCAGAATTAGAATCGAACCAGCTTTTAACCAATTGTTGATGTTGATCTAACTTATGCTTAGCTTGGGCTCTTACCTCTTCCAGCTTCATCAAAGCATTAATTCAGTTTTCTAAAGGGGGACAATCTTCTTCTTGGACTTTTTGTGACAACTGAAGCGAAGGAAGAAGAATGTGAGGTGGCAGAATTGCTTCTCTGCCATAAACGAGAAAAAAGGGGGAGTTACCTATAGCAGCTTTTGGCATTACCCTATCAGCCCATAGTGCGTTCAGTAGTGCATTGTGCCATTTTTTGTGATTTTCAACCACTGTTCTCTTGATTATTTTGATCAAGTTCTTGTTTGTTGATTCTGCTAATCCGTTGCCCTGGGGGTAGTAACTAGCAAAATACTTCAGCTTTATTCCTTTCTCCAAAGCGAACTTGCTCATCTCAAGAGAAGGAAAGTATGAAGCGTTGTCAAAGACTAGACAATCAGGGATACCGAAACGAGTGATAATATTCGAGTTTAGAAAAGCGATTACCTGACTGGTGTTGACAGTTCTTAACGTAGCAGCTTCAGACCATCGAATAAAGTAATCTGTGGCTGTCACAATATACTTGTGCTGTTGTGAGAACGGAGGGTTAATTGGACCTATGATATCAAGGACCCATTGCTGGAAAGGAGAATCTACTGAAACGGGTTGCAAGGGAAAGGATGGTTTTTGCAATCTCCCTGATGCTTTCTGACAAATGATACATTTACGACACAAGGCATGGGCATCCCTAAAAAGTGTGGGCCAGTAGTAACCATCTCTTAAAACCTTATGAGCAGTGGTGTCACCACCGAAGTGGCCACCAGCTTCTCCTGCATGCAACTCTAGCAAGACTTTTTCTGCTTCGTCTTTCTCGAGACAGCACATCAGTACACCGTCGAAATTCTGACGAAACAGTACACTGTTAACTAGATGAAAAGAGGCAGACTTTAGCCTCAACGCTCTTCTCTTGGAGGGGTCAAGGTGACGGGTTTCTGACCCATGTTCAAGACAAAATCTAATATCACCGTACCAGGGACTAACGAGGTTTTGTGTGCAACAAATCAAACTTTGATCGCTTTGTCCTAGGTTTGACGTATCACTATCCTCTTGTTGTCTTGTTTCCGAATCAACAACCAACTTACACAACCCTTGGCCTCTTACAATCTGAGATGGGGTGATTTCTAAGTCATACTCCTGCAAGGAGGTGACCCAATTAGCTCTCTTCTCTCTTAACTCCTTTTGTACTAACAAGTTCCTTATGATAGGGTAGGGGACAATGAATTTCATCCTTGACTTCAAAAGATAGGACCGGAAATGCTTAACTTCTTTGAAAACAATGTAGGCTTGCCGATCAACCACTGGGTAATAAAGTTCAACGCCTTTGAAAGCAGAGCTCATAAAGGCAATGGGTACTTCGTTGTTATCGACATTCTTCTGAGTTAGGACAGCGGCATAGGAACGATCAGAGGCAAAAGTATAGAGTGTAAAATCTTGAGAGAAGTCAGGGCTCATGAGAGACGGAGCGTCTATTATGGCCTTCTTTATGGCATTAAAAGCTTGATTTTCTGTGGGTCCCCAGTGATATCGGGTGTCTTTCTTAAGCAGGTTCTGTAGAGGTCTGACCATTTCGGAGAAACTGGGGACGAATCTTCTCACGAAATTAATCTGGCCTAAGAAAGACTGCATGGATTTTTTGGATGTAGGAGGGGGAAGTTTAGTGATGACTCGAGTCCTTTCGGGGTCAATAATCATTCCTTCACTAGACACAATGAAACCTAAGAGTTTACCCTGTTCTACTGCAAAGATGGACTTTTTGGGGTTCAAAGAGATGCCGTATATACGACATCGTAGCAGAACGGCTCGTAAGTGAGCTAGATGATCGTCTTTGTTTTTAGAATAAACAGTCACATCATCTAAGTAAACTATGACGGAGTGATTGATTAAACCTCAAAAAGCAATGTCCATTGCTCTCTAAAAGGTAGCCCCAGCATTAATCAATCCAAAGGGCATTTTGCGATAAGCATAAGTGCCCCATGGGGTACGGAAGGTAGTTTTGAGTTGGTCTGGTGGAGACATCAGGACTTGGTTGTATCCAGAGAAACCATCCAATAAAGATAGCCTCTCGGAACTAGATACCTACTGAAGGATCTGTTCCATGGGTGGGACAGGATAATTGTCTTTGTCAGACGCTCTATTGAGGTTTCGGAAATCGACGCAAAGTCGGATTTCCTCATTTTTCTTCCGAACTGGGACAAGGTTGGATACCCATTGAGTGTGCCTAACAGGAAAAATTATTTTAGCACTTAGGAGTTTATTCAATTCTTTTTGAACGGTCGGTTCTAGTTTAGGGTGCATTTTCCTCAGTTTTTGTTGGAAGGGTAAGGTTTGGGGCTTCATTGGGATGACATGCTGTATGATATTAGGATCGAATGTTTTAAGATTATCGTATGTCCATGCAAAGACATGCTTAAATTCTTTAAATAATTTAACAAAAGCAAATTTTTCTTGTCTAGAACATCCCAAGCCTAGATTAATACACTGAGGATTTTCACTAGTTCCTAAGTTCACTTTTTCATAAGACAACAAGGAACTATTGGTTTTACAATTGACCGTCTTTTTAAATTTATCTTCAAAATCATAAAAGTTCTCTAATCTAACTATGGATTTGGGTATGGAATTTACCATGTCCGATAGAGCTTCAGGAGATTTCAGATCAGGTATTACCGTAAAAAGGTGCAAATTGTCGTCGTGCGTGCGTTCATCTATCACCGCGCCTTGAAAGGTTTCTTCCATGTGCAGAAAGTTAATGATCTGCTGATCATCGTCAAATACTCTCCATTTTGTGATATTGTCAGGAACAGATGGTCGAAACAATAGCTCGATGGAGAATGCGTCTGGGGACAAGCCTTCTACAGGAAGAAGTTTAGAGGCTACATTAGCTAATAGATCTGCTTCAGCATTATTTAGTCTAGGAATGGAATTTATATTGAAAGAAGAAAATTTGTTCATAAGACTCCATACCTCAGACTGGTAACTTTGGAGATGTGGGGAAAGACAGTGTATATAATCTCTTACCTGTCTAACCACTATTTCAGAGTCACCAAATACAACCAGGTTTTGAATGTTCATATCCAGATCTTTTCTGAGACCTTGTAGTAAAGCCTCATATTCTGCAGTATTGTTAGTACATTCAAATTCTAGTTTACAAGCCATTAATGTCTTGTTACCTGCCGGATCGATAATGATGCATCCTACACCAGCTCCTTCTTTAGACTTAGAACCATCGAAATATAGAGACCAAATTTGGTTTCCATCGGGCACATGGGACTGTTGTATAGAAGCTGTTGGTTGCATGTATGCTACGATCTCGGGCTGTTGTTCCGGATTGATGATAGGTGAAGCCTCGGCCATGAAATTGCCGAAGAAGGTGTCCATCCCTTGGAATTCGGGTGAATCAGCAGAAGGTGCATATGGTTCGTTAGGATCGTTTAAATCTGTGACCGTGAACTTAAGGTAACGCTCACGATTCACCCTGATCTTGTTAGGCTTACCGTTCTTTGGAAGCCATAGGTAAGACCAGTCTGTCGCGAAGTAACCATGTAGCTGCTCCAACCAATCCCTGCTTAAAAATAGACCATACACTTCTGGAATATCCACAACGATTATATCAATAACCTGATGAACCTTAGGGTTAGACGATAATCTAATCAATACATTTCTTAGTTCGCCTATAACTTTAACATTGGTCTGATCAAGTTGTATGATTTTTAAAGTATATGGTTCCACTTCAGCGTTAATCTTTTGGCAGAAAGACCAAGGCATCACATTGGATGATGCTCCTGATTCCACCATACAATTATGCACATTTCTGTTGAAAATCTTGAAAGTTAAAAGAAACGGAGGTACATTCTTGCGAGTGCTAGGAGTAATAGCTTGTGGCTTTTTACTCGCAGTTTCTAAGGCTACTTTATCTACATTATCTACATTATTTACATTATTTACAGGGACTACAGGAAGGCTTCCTTTATCTTGAGGATCATGATTGTTTTTAGTGGAAGTCTTCTGCGGAACTTTGCTTTGCACATCCTTGTTACGAATTGAATTACCATTCTTGCCATTCTCTGAAATATTTTGCAACATTTTTTGAAGAAGAAATGGAAACTTCAATAACTCATAAATAGAAATGTTAGCCCTTAACTTTTTAATATCTTCAACAACATCATAATCTAAGTTGGGGTTCACATTGCCCTGTTTAATCTCAACTGATTTAGATGGCTTTGGAAGCGAAGTTGTGGTGTCCTCGGTAGAAGGCTTGTTTGTTATCTTACTCCTAGTATTATAAGGGTGAACAGTCTCGAAGTTAGCTTGAAAGATGCTGTCCGAGAAGTGTCCAAAAATGTTTGGAGAAGACTCTTCTTCTTGAACTGTTTCTGGTTCAACTAGCTCCTGAGGGATTTCAGGGGGTATCAAGTTATCTTGGGATTCTAGAATTTTTTGAAGGGCACATTGCAAACTTTCTAGATTTAAGCCTTCAGGGTTTGGATTAGGTCCGTTGGTAGGAAAGGGCTTTCGGAAAGGGGGTTTGTAGGGTCCTTTACTCGAGGAAGCTTCTTCAGTCGACCTTTTTAGGTCTATAACTTGATTCGACAGTTTTTGAACAACTTTAATTAAATTTTCCAAATCAGAGTTTTCAGGTTGTGTTTTACTTTGAGTAGGTCTGGGGAGAATTTCAATCTTCTTTTTGGAAGAAGAACTAGTTTCAGTTTTGTTGCTAGAAGAGTCCTTAAGACTAAGTATGTCTTTTTCAATCTGGCTGGCCTCTTCGAAGGCTTCTAACAACGTGGCCTTTTTAGATCATTTAACCCAAATAGCTATGCTTTGATGCAAATATTTAGTGTAGTAAGCTATTATAAGACTCTCAGCAGGCATGGAATCTGCAGGGATTCGATTTTTACGTGTTAAGAATCTTTGATTAAAATCTTTAACTTTTTCTTTTGGGTTCATTTTTAATCTAGAAAGGTCCATGACTAAGACTTCCGGAGGTTTACCGTCTCCGAAATTTTCCAAAAAGCATGACTCAAACTTTTCCCAAGACACGATGGTATGGGGTTGCTGGGCAAAGTACCACGTCGATGCATTACCCTCAAAAGTATAAGGGAACAACCTATAGACAACATCTTCATGTTCAACATTACGGAGTCTGATGGCTAACATAAATTTTTTAATATGATCTTCAACTATCTGTTTCGAATCAGGATCAAACTTGGGAAGCCATTTCTCCAGGTGTTTAGGTAAAGGGTGCTGGTCTTCAGGTACAACTACAACATCCTAATCAAGCCAGGGTCTAGCAGGATTGTTCTGATTTTCCATTCGAGTAGTGGGAGTGGAAGGATGAGAAGGTGAATTGCCTTCTTCTGACGAGGAATATCCTCCAAAAGAGGAAGGATATGAGGGAGGTGGTGAAGGAGGTATCCCAGATCCTCCTGCAGTAGGATTTGTGACTGGATCTGTAGGATTCACAATGAGGTTAGTATCTCCTAATTGTTCTCTGATATTAGAGAAGTCTAAAGGTTGACCCCACGGACGGTTTGGTTGCCTAAGACGAGCTAAGGCACTATGTGTTTTAATAAGAGATTGACGGACAATCTCTTGTATGTCACCACCTGTAGGATTAGGGGTTGCTGGCTCAACTGTGATTTGTGGATCGTCGGTTGAAGTAGTTGCTATTTGAAGGGGAATATTATCATGTGAACAGATTCTAATCACTATAGGTGAGCGATTAGGGGGGGGAGGAGTCTTGCGACCGCCTCGTGCCATTAATTAAATTCAGGCCCTCCTTCTAGCACCATTTGTTGACGGGCGAAATTGACCGTCCGTCAACTGAGAGAGTGGAACCGGTCCGGGGTTGTCTAATAACCCAAGCCGTTTGGAATGAACCACCCTGACAGTTTTAGTGGCTCTGTTAACCGATCTAAGGTCCTAAGAAAAAAAAAAGAAAACTAACTAATCTAACTAAAACTAAACAAAACAGAATAAACTAACTAACAATAAATAAAACAAACTAATACTAACTAATCTAATTAAAACTAACTACTAAACAAACTAACTAAAACTAATTATTAAAACAAACTAAACTAATCTAACTAACTATATATATACAATTTACTAACTAATACTATACTAACTACTATCTGAGATATAACTTATTTACAAAATGTACAATGTTTATGATTTACAGATTTAGGTAAAACCTGAAAAATTTCATTTGCAATCTGCCCTAAGACAGAGAGAGGTATTTTTTGTTGATTTTATAATTTTATAAACAAGAAATAAAATAGAAAACTAACTAAACTAAACACTAATATAATAATTCTACCTATAAATCTAACTATACTTATATCTAAACTAAACTACTAATAAATATACTAAACAGACAAATGACAAACTGACCTGGAAACACTCTAGATTTGTCCTGTGTATGATGATCTTCGAAGCTGGTCGGAGGAAGGAAACTCGCACCGGATAATCCAGAAGCTTTTCGTAAATGATAGATGCAATGCTCTTTGAATTTGGTTACACAACAAACAAGACATAAAAAATCATAACAATTATATGATTTATAAATCTCTGCAATTAGGTAAACCTGTTATGAAAAAACTTATACTTAATAATTCAATTGATGAAGAAGAGAAATCTGTCATTCACAAACTGAATCAGGTAATTGCTATGTTTTTTAAATACTGGAAGAAATCAGATATGGATTATATTAATTAAATCATATCATTTGCAAAAGACTAAGATAGCTTAAGTAGTCATTAACCAAATGCAAATTGATAAACATAAACGTGAAACAAAAGATTGATATTATGAAAAGCTAAAGTTGTAGCAGAACATCAACTTCTGTCTCAGTTTGTATTAAAATTCCATATCCTTGTTCTCCCACGAATGAGGATGATCCTTATTACACAAAATAATAAGTATTTAAAGGTTTTCCACAGGGTAAAACCTCCCTGTGGAAGTTATAAAACTGTTTACATGAAATCTGGGAGATATCCCAAAGTTATCTAAACTAGGAAATTAAAATGAAACTAAAACATCCAAATATCCTCTAAACTGTCCATCAAATCCCATGCAATTCGAATTCACCTGAAAAGGACCAAAATGAACAAATTAGAAGGATCTTTTATTAATAAATGATAGAAAATTTAATTCTATAGACTAGCTACAAAATCCTCTAATTCTGTAGCTAGTCTAAATAAAGATACAGAATCAACATTGAGATTAATCGAAAATCTTTTAAGAAATTCCATTCAATTGACATCCAATAATTATTTGAGAACGAATCATAAATTGAAATCATTATTCCATTATGAACTCAAACATGATCCACATCATTTAACCGAGTACAGAGATAGCAATACTCTGTTTCAATTATTGTCATAAGTCGGGTAAATGAAATCATATGTAACAACATCGTAATCGTTTCTCAACAAATCGAATCCATCTGTTATGAGATCGTTTTGATATTTAATTGAAAACAAAAAAAAATCGCAAACACTTCGCTATACTTGTCCCATCAACAAGAGAAATAATAAAATCGAACAGGATTATCACGATAACTGTATAGCAAGCGATTTAGACTGTGAGCGAATTCAAACCCTAACTGACTCATAACAAAATCGTAACAGGATTTGGTAAAAATAGCACAGTCAATCACTTCGTTCCAAAACCAATCGAATCCAACAATTGTGAAATCAATTATAATCAAAACAAAATGGCAAGAAAATATTATGCTGCCTTGTCAACGGAAATATGAATTCGACAAGATCATTTTCCAATCGTTGTGACTGTGTTGGCACAACACACGATTCATGCCACAAATAGATCAATTCAAAGTGGTGTGAAAATTAATTCAAATGAAATCATAGCCGGCTTGAATGATAAGCAATAGAATTCGTAACTTGTTATTGCAAATTGGGTAAATAGTATTGGTCAACTTTGATCAAAATGAAACCGTTCCAATCAAGCGAATCAAAACTGGGTTTGACCAATTCGTTTTACAATTAAAAATCAGATAGAGCAATAATCATAATCGGGATCCAATTCCTAAATATGATCAAACTAACAATGATCAACGAATCAATCGGCTGGGTTTAACAATAGTCATTGTTCCATAATTCGGGCGTATTTGCATAAGCTAAAATGAGATCATTGTTTTTATAAAAACAGAGTATTTCTAACCAAATTGAATTGAACAGAGTGATACCCATGATTTGGAAAATCATATAACACAGCATATCTTAACAAGTATCCTCCCGAAAACATTTACCAATCACAACGTCCAAATGATAATGAGATCGAATCAGATCAAAATCGTATTCTAAATTAAGCATAAAAACTTCCTGTTGGGAGTGGGCGCAAAACGAATTGAATTGAAAATGCACCCTTACTTTTTTTATTTCACTCAGACAAACTTAGCAAATGAAATCCAAACGAATAACCGTAAAAAATCTATGAGCAAATCATATATCAAATTGAGACTTTTTCTATTTTAATCAAAACGAAGCCATGTACAGGATGATCACCGAATGACAAAGGCATTTGGATGAGTGACCAGGCTATTTAAAAACTGAATACAAATCATTATAGAAAACTTGATTATTAACAAAACAAAATGATGTCAAAACCATACCTATGTAGCGACGAGGCTGCTTGATTATGCCAGTTTGGAATTTACAACAACCGTGGCTGATTCCATGTTTTTGAACAAGATGGAGCCAGTTGTCTTTTGCTTTTTATTTGTCGCTTTGAGCTTGGCCTTTTGACTGGTTAGCACTGCAATCTGGTCTTCTAATGATTGAATCTTTGATTGGAGTATCGGAACATCGATATAATATCATTCTAACCATGAATTGCATTGGTCACAGGGTGACTGTGTGGGTTTAGATAGAGAAGGCGAGGGTTTGGACAAATGATCAAGGGTTTCACAAGATAATTTAATACCTGGGTAGTCAGGGTCGTCCTTTAGGCAGGGGGGTAGGTTCAATACAACATCATAAGGGGGTTCGGGACATAAACCTTGCGAGTAGGGGTATTCTTTGGCCAGAAATGCTCAATATCAGAATCAAAATCCTCACTCAAAATGATAGGGTTAGACTCGACAGAGGGTTTTGGTTTGTTTCTGGCCATTCTCGAAATGAGCCGGGCATTCCTTTTCCCTTTAGCATTTGCAGTAAGGTTTGCCTTGGGCTTTTTTCTCATAGGATTTTTAATGGCCTCTGCACTCTTAGTTACAGTGTCGGGTAAGTCACCACCAGGGTCGGCCGAGGGTTTATGCAGTAGGAGGTGTAAGGGTACAGACGGTTCGGGCTTGGTTTCAATCACCACAGGTTTATCAACCTATACAGGTTCGGTGTCTTCAAAGCCATTACGAGCGATGAAGGCCTTCCAACTGTCACCATGCAAACTCAAATGATAAACAACGATGAGCTTAATAAGCCCATGATGGAACAAGCTACTGTCAACCTACTTCCTTTTATATCTTTTCGACATCTTATAAAAGCTCCGATGAAAATAGAAAGGCATGTTGAGAGGATACCCTATAAAAATCATCAGTAGACGTAGGTGGTAGAGGAACACAAGTCCGTATCGACCTTCACAGGTCACAAACTACTTAAGTATCATTAACAAGTCATGCCATCGTGGTTTGAGCATAGATATGGGCATACCTGTGTCACAAGAGGTGACTTTGCGTGATTGAAACAACAATGTCCATGGCACTTCCTCGACGTTGCAATTCTTAAACTAACGCTGTCCCGAGGTAGGTAACCCCGTGGCTGAGCTGATAAATTTTTCATCGATCTCTAACTGTATATCGCCTACCTTGGCTCGACAACCATCGAAGGTCATGGAAAACTGTCATGCTACACAAAGGTTACAACCCTCGAATCATTTCATGAAGGTAAGCCATCCACTATCTTCCAAATCTTGGCGGGCATTGTCAAACATTAATAGGGCTTGATTTCCATTGGGCTCAACTTGCACGACTGGTTCCATGGAGCCGAACACATGGTAAGGGAAGGGTTTGGATTCACCAACACACACAGGAGCAGAGCTACCCGTGCTAACAACAACAAACGAGCAAAAGGGATAAGCATTAATGCGAGCATGCGAAGGTGGTGGAGTCTGCCATGCAAAATATTCATTACCCAAGTACCACTGCCAATTTTCATAGTTGTTCACTCCATAATAGTAGTTCAACCATTAAGTCATGTGTACAACCAATGAAATCCAATGTGTATACCAATGCGCGCAAATGTTATACCATAATGTTTAAACATCCGACATATAAATCAAAACCCAAAATGAACTATGCACCAATGTATTAATTCATATAATCACAAGTTCAACCAAGGTGCCAAAATGATATTCATATAGTCGACAAGCCAAAAGTTATGAAAAGATTATCATAAGGATCATATCATATATATAAAAAAAATTAATCATAACCCCTATGCATTTTCATATAATCAATGATTAGGCAAGTCATATAAAGTGCAAATCCAAATGCCTAAATGCCTTCAATAAAACCAAGTTATACAATCAATCGAAGTATGAGAACCGATCAAAGGATATTGCCAGTCGTGTAATGATCAATAATAGGTAAGTGCAATAGGCATAATGACAAAAGAAATATCCACGGTTCAGATAATGATCGAAATGTGACTTTGAAAGATTCAGTTTTCACGCTTACAGTCGTGAAAACAAAACGAAAACAAGTGTGTAAATGTCGCAAGAAATGAAAATGACGTTAATTTGGGAGTTGCGACAAAAAATTGATGTTTGCAAGACATAGGCGTAGGCAGCTTATAGACGATAGGAAAAAGTGAGTTGGCTTCCAACAAGTTGTGCCTGTAGTGTATCTGTGTTCTTCTTTGCTTCTTGGAGCTGCGACTCCAGTGTCTGCAATTCTGGATTTTCAGTGAGATTTTCATAGGTCTGGGCACTGCGGTTACTGAGTTGCTTTCACTCCAAGGAAAGATCTTTTAATGTTTCAACTGCGTTGCGGGAAGCTGCTCCTCTTTGGTTCCTTACTTCCTATGGGGTTTCGGGTACTGCATGGAGCTCTAAGTCGACGATGCATTGCTGTACCTTCTGGATTACCTCTTCCAGTTGTGCCACCTGTTGTGGAAATTTTTCCTCGGTCTGTACTTCGATGATTGTCACAGAGTGAAGTGCTTTGTTGACCCTTTCCTTAACTTCAAGTTTCTTGATGAGAAACTTCTCCTTTCTTTGTTGTAGCTCTGCTTTTTCTTCGTCCCATTTTTCTTGTGGAGAAATATTTTCTTTTTCTACAACAGTTATTTGGTCCTCAAGGTATTTCTGTACTTGTGCTAAAGCCTAGGTGGCTTGTTTTGTTTCTCCCTGAGCTCGTCGAAGGTGAGCCTCAACTGTATCAACAATGTGGTGTAATTGAGTGGGCTTATCACCTAGTTCTGGTGTTCCAAATGTTAGGGCACAATGGATACTGCGCGACTAGACTGTAGTGCCTGTTGCACTCCTTGGAGTTCATCCTTAATGCGACTAAACACCTCCTCCTTCTTATCTTCTTGCTTCTCTTCTATCTTCAATGAAGCATCATTCAATGTTGCGATGATGAAGTCGAAGTTGTTTGAGGTGAGGGTGGTCTCAAACTTGGTTCTGGTTGCGTTCATTTTCTTCCTTGAAGAAGGTTTTGGAGGGGAAACCTTCCTTTTCTTTGAGGGATCCAAATCGCTCTTTGTGGTGTAACCTCACCTTTCTTCGGTTCGACTTCTGTGCCATCACCTCCTTTCTCTACTGTTATGGACGCGGTCTTCACAGATCCGCTGTCTAAATCATGGACCTCTTCGGTCTTCTTTATCTTGCTAGGTTCGGTTCTATCCAACACAGTTTCAGGGCTGTCAACATCGGACATCTTTGTCGGGTCCACTGGAACAAGGAGGTACGTCGACCATTCCTTGGTAATCTCCTCCAATTCATCCTCCATTAACTTGTAGTATGACTGTGGATTTTGTTTATGCTTATCAGTGCGTGCGGTGATATAGATGAAATGGTGATCCACGCTAAATTTCATTAAGGGTTTAAACCTATGAAGTGTGTTCGGGGTTATACGAGGCATGGCCTGTATGGATACCTTCAACTGGTTTTAATACGTGTGGAAGATGACATTTGATTTCCACTTCTTTTTCGTGTCATTGGAGTACCACAACGTACTGAAGTTCACGGCCAGAGGTTCAAATGGTTCGGTGTCCGGGAAGGTCGCACCTTCTGGCATCTCCCATGCGATGAAAGCACTCAAGATAAGAAGCCAACTGAAGTGGAATTCATATCCCTGGTCCTGCNCTTGCAATCTAGTTCTAGTTGGTTCATGAGGTACTTCACCCAATTCATCCATAGTGCCTTCACGCACTTCCCTGCGAGGTTGACTACGAATCTAGTTACTTGGATCAGTCGGTTCTTGTGAACTAGCTTGTCTGTGATTAGCTGACAGGCAAGGTGCACTATGTTTCTCTAGATAGAGGCTACCTTGTAGCCTCGTGTTCCCTTCTCTACATCGTCATAAGTATCCTTTATTCTCTGGGAAAGAGTGAGATCTATTTTCTTTCCGGGGTAGAAATCCTATGGGTCAGGACCTTGCATGCTAAGCCCTATGATCCGATTAATCAAAGTCAAATCCATTGTGATGCAACGGTTCAACCATAAGTATCCTCCATGATAACAAGACAACAACAACTTGACGCACGCGTTCACTTTGTGATGCCTCCCGAAGTGAGGAATCTTCATTACCTTAAGTAGTGTGGACTGTGTGAGGTTCATGGTCCACTGTTTGGGAACGATCTTTCAATTCTTTCCCTTGGTTCTAGTCAGATACTTGTATGGGGCTAACATATTGTATACTTTCCTGTCCCCGAGGTTGAAGTCACTAAACTTCAACGCCGTGATATTATACTAGTCTATGCACACTACATGTATCCCCTTCGGAAGGTACGTAGTGACCAATTCATATTCAAAATCTCTGGGCACACTGTCTTGGTTTATTGTGTTGCTCAGAGGTGGTAGATAAGCAGGTAGAATGCTCAGAATCAGCTTAGAATTCACGATATCATCTCTGTGCTTCGTTCTTTTCTCATCAGCTAGTCGGTATGGTTCGGCTTGAGCAGTGGACAGAGAGGCCTGCAATCCTCTCGTCGAAGATTCTTGTACACTTGTAGACACTCCTCTCTCCGACATGACTCTCTTTGTCATCAAGTCGATCAAAACTTCCTTAGTGGATTTCTCTGTAGCGCTCAATGCTTTCGACATACGCACTCACGGTAAAAAATTCACGGGATCGGGGAAGAAACTCAGATACGGTAATGAGATAGAGAATGAGAGCACAATGATCACTATATAAACTTGGATTAGGTTACGGGCTCGAATTCTCGATTGGCAAAAGTGTTCTTGGTGCATGGCGCGACGAGCTAAATAGGTAATTTGACAACAGTTGGCTTGCAACAAGTATGAGCCTCCATTAACTCCTATTCAATTCATTATGGCATGGTCCAATGGTCAGATGACAAACCTTTATGTCTTTTCTGTCCATTCGGAGTGGAAGTCGAATGGATATATCAGTCCCAATGGCTATATTGCTTCATCATGGCGAAGTGCCATGTGTCGTTGTTCTGATATCTCGGCGAAGCTGCAATTATGCAATTTTTCTTTCTATGAGGTCTCCTTTAGAACCTCCTGTAACTTTTCAGTATTATCCCTCTTCTTTCTTAAATTTCTACCCTTCTTTCCAGTGAGCTTCGTCTCGATAATGTTTTTCTCATTCTAATTCTTTTCTTCTTTGGTCTTAGTTACTTCGTGTCATTGAAATTCTTTCCTAGGGTTCCTGGATAATACTTCTTCTTTGTCTAGGATGGGTAATTCAATATTCTAAGGATCTTCTAGCGTTCTCTTAGCTTTGACATCTAGGTTTCTAGTAGTAAATATCTGCAATATGCTCTCATGTTCCTCAATCAAGTGCACGATCCTTCTGGTCATAAAGTCTTTTAACTCTTGCTTCTTCTGTTCCAAAAAATTTTCTTTTTCCTTTCATCGGGCTTGGTCTCTATCAATCCAATATTTTCCTACTAGCATGGAAAACAGGGTGTTGTCTTCGAAAAATTTAATAATATCAAAGTCTTCTTCCGTCGAAGTTCCATTGATAGTCATAGGTATCCGAGCGAACCTTCCACATAGGTTTACTATCTTTCCTCCAAATTAACTTATTCCTCCTAGTGAAGGGATCATAGTAGAACTTCCTATAGTTTCCCAGGTTCTCTCTGGCATAATATTCATCTGTGTTTCCTCATCAAGAACACATTCAATGTCGAAGTCTCCTATTCTTTCTTCGATGCATTCCTTTTCTTTGAATATCTATGATAAGCTGACATGTTGGTGGTCATTCAGGGTTTCTTTCATCTGTAGCAATGCTTTATTCGATTGTTTTTTAGGTTCGTCCTTAGGTTCTGGATCTTCCTTAGGGTTTTCTTGATTCATGTTCATTCTTTCAAGCTTAGTAATCATTCTAGGGCAATCCAATACTTCATGGTCTAGAGCTTTACAACTAAGACAACTAGGTCTTCCACCAGAGCATTCCTTAGCAAGATGTTCCAGTCTTCTGCAACTATAACAGAGGGTCAATCCTCTCTTCCTTTTAAATGACCCCCGTCTTCTTCTATACTGTGCACTAGGATCATGGGAGCTAACCTGCAACAAATTATTTCTGGGATACTGCATCCATTTGTTAGTCCAAACATTCTTTCTTTGCATAGGTATAATATATCTTTCACTATTCTTATCAGATCTACTCATATCAAATCTTCTTTCATCTATTAATGACCTAGCTTTCAAACTAGGACAGACTCTATTAAATAGACCTAGATCCATATTCTAGGAAGAAAAAATTCCACTTATCTCACTTCTACAGGGCACAAAGCTTCCAGATCTTAAAACTTTTAACTATTCTTACCTTTATCAGAGCACATAACTTACAGATCTTACCTCTTTTAGTCAGAAATTTCCACTTTTACCTTTCTTAGAGCACAAAGCATTCAGATATTGCTTCATTTCCTCAGATAGGGCTTCCTTCTTTCATATCTGACCTTCTCTCTTTCACACAGAGCTTTACATATCAAGTAGAATACTACTCACTAGGGCATAGATCTACGCTCAAAACTTTCACAATTTCAGGATGAATCTTTGCACAAAGCTTCCTCTTTCTCAGTTCCTAGAAATCACAGTTTCAGGGCCAGACAATGAAACCATTTGTTGGCACACAGGGGCAAATCCAGGGTCCAATGCTACAAAAATGCACCAACAAAGCCCTAACTACAAACACTTTCGGTAACACCTACGAAGCAGATGAAGTCTCACCCAAGGTAGAGGTAGGGGTGGTTGCAGGACTCAAGTGTCTACAACTTTAGCTGGGACACATATCTGTGATTAGAACACTTAATAAATCACTTAGCACCATTAGTTCCTCAATATGCAGTCAATAACCACTTCGCTTATACGATAGAGCTTCGAAGCATTCACACTAATCTATAGTATTCAAGCACTTAGCATATATAGATGGATCAGAATGAGCATATCAAGGACTAAGCATGAATATCTAGATCAGATCTAACATTCTAACATATAATAAGCACCAAGCATGAATAGATCTATCTAAACATATCAGAGCACTTAACATATAATATGTAAATACATCAAGACAAAGAAAAAATCATATCACATAGGGTTTACGTGGTTCACCCCCACCCTAGGGCTACATCCACCAACTCTTCTTCTTTATTTTCTTCAGACAATCGGTTACAAGCACAGAGCCTCAAAATGCTTACTCCGCACAGGATAGAAGATCTCCGAAGCTCTCAAGATCCTTCTTCCTTGCATTACAACACAAATCCTTCTACAGTCTCTCACATGGACTTGCACTCAGATCTACAAGTCTCACATAGTATGCACAGAGCACTTACAATCCCTTGATCACATAGATATAACACTTAGCCATTCCTTTAGAACTTAGCACACCGAGCTATATCACATAGATGCACTACTACTTCTATCTAGCCTATGCATCTATTTATATATTACAAAATAGGCCTAAACATGGGTAAAACCCATGGGCCGACATCCCATTCCCATTACATATTCCCAAAAACCCAAAAAGGGGCCCAAAAGGGGGCCAAGATCCCGTGATCTCCGCTTCGACTTGCGCTCCTCCTTCGACAAGTTGTCGAAGTCCCAAAATAGGTCAACATGACCAAGAAGCTCCCAAAACTTGGTCAAGGGCCAACAAGCGATCACAAATTTCATCGACCTATTGAGATAATATATGATCATTGATCATCATGGATCAATGATCATACATAATCATTGATTAATCCTTTTCACGTAGACTAGACATGGAGAGAACAACTATGAAAAGTGAATTTTGTGTAGTTATTTAGCCATTGGTATTAGCCAATAATTGTGCGATGCAACTGAATCGTGTGCAGTGCTGAAACTATTGGTTCTAGCCAATGGTTGTGCAACGACAAATGATTTGCACCCACTGGAGTGTCGGATTTCCAAAGGTTATATGATGGACAATGAGTGCTAGAATTAGGAACGTCAAGGTGTTGGAAGAGGCAAGAGACATAAGTTGCAAACTGTATAAGGAGATCGAGGAATGATAAGGACTCCATTTAATTCAGGGTATATTGGTGGATATGTCAAGTTTTATTGTTGCCTGGACTCAGTTTCAGTCTATTTCATGGGCCATAACCCACAGGTTCGAGGATCGAAGGTCATAAAAAATTTAATTTGAAGGACCCACATAATTGGTCTTCATCATGTGGTCCATGGACAAATAAACCCATTATTGGTCTCATACTTATTAGGTTTAGGATGTGCACAAAACCCCTACAACACATGACATTCTCTATACACTCAAGGAAAATTCGGTATTAGCTCATAACATAATGAAGCAACAAGCCAATCATTATTGATATAACCACCATTTTGAAGAAGGGGATCAGGTGTTCCTTCTTCTCCAAATCTATAAGAAAACATCTCTCAAGGAGAAGAGCCATTATAAGTCCACACCTAAGTTTTGTGGACTTGTTGACATGGAAAACTATCCCAAGTCAACTTCAAAGGTTCATCTAATGAAATGTCCAATTAGGCATTCGTCCATTGAAATGTAGAACCCTTTGATTGTGACCTTACTTGATGTTGGTTCTTAAAAGTTACCAGTTATGGCCCTTTTTTCCCTATTGGTTCTTATTCTTTTAAATTAAATGCAATTAAGTATGTGAATGCACAATGCAATTATTCTAGCTTATCTAATCCTCTCTATCTTCCCTAACTAGGATCATTGCACATAACCAATTTCAACATGAAATCAAGGAAAGGTAAATAGAGTATGGATAATAATCCATCGACCACCATCAATACTAAAGCATTTCACACTTTGAGGATCAAAGATATCCTACAAATCTCCAAGAGAGTACTTGTTCCACATCAAAATGTTAGACACAAAGAAAAAGGAGACATACAAAGAGTAGGAAGAATAGTCCACCCACTACAATTTGCAAAAAACTCAGATCATACGATTTACATCGAATTGTTAGAAATACATGTGATAAGTAATCATAGAACTTGTTAGCAAGAGAATAGTCCATAATTCATGGCATCCATCTCGACAAGATTCAATAAAGACAATGAATGGAAATAATAGTCGACAACCATTCACAACTTGCAAGAGTATGAGAACATAAGCTAAAACTTTCACTCTATTCAACATATGAACATAGCTTACAATGCCAAGACCATTTGCAAGAATTCCACATGTCGCATTTATAGAATCTCTTATGACTTTTGGCTTTCTATCTATTTGACTCTTCATTTTCCACCTTCTTAATTTTTTACCTTCCTACATGAATCTTGGCCTTTCTATCCTACTTGGCCAACCTACTCTACAATTTTTTTTCTTCAGCCCAAAAGGATGATGAGGATATAATTACACTAAAATAATTAAAATTATAATATTCTCCACCCATGTTCACTTTCATGAAAATTGTCTTATAGTGTACTTGCAAAATTCACAATGGCTTGAACACTAGTTTTTCTTGTACAATGTAATTGATAGCTTGCACATATTAGACCTTCTCTCATATTTTCATTGGGGCTTNCCCCCCTTTGAGTAATTTTTTTTTTTATTCTTTTTCACCACGTGCATATGTGTGTTTTCACCTTGCCTCAAATATACCCTCTATGCCTCTTCCATTCAATCTTGTTACCCTCAAACAGATAGAGAAAATATACAATAAAAATCCTCAATTCATGAGCTTTAAGGTTTGTTGACTTGAAGCTTCTTGGATCCTAGCGACTTTCCATTTTCTCTTGGAAAAATAAGCTACATGCATCCAATTCTTTGTAACCAATGTAAAACATAATTATTCTTTCCATGGTCCTCACATTGAAGAGTTTCCTCATGCTCTTTGTTGGTGCGAGACATTTTGGGGAAAAGTGCAGCAATTAATGAGGCAGTTGGGAAATGGACCAGAAAAGGATCATGTGCCAAAAAATAGGGAAAAGTAACGTCGGGAAAGCAGGAAAGTCAAAGGAAGGAAGAAAGAGGTGGATCAAAGAAGAAAACAGTTGGATTTTGGACCAGTTGCACTCAAATATTTAGAGAGTGGACAAATATAACTCAAATAGGGTTACTGGATTAGGGTTTTGGTCATTGTTGTAATGGGTGATTAACCCATTTTTGTAATATAAATATGTATTTTGAGATCTGAGGAGATCTAGTGACTATGAGTGATATGTGAGATCTAGTTACTGTTACTAATATAGATACGATAGAGAGATGAGTAGACATATAGAGATATTCATTGTAATCGAGGGTAAGGTTGCAAGTTGTGGAGCTTAGTGCTATCTTATCAACCTCAATTGTAATGCGCACAACACTATGATTTTGATGGAGAATAATAAAATATCCAAGCAAGCGAGATCTTTGTGTATGTATCCTAGGGGGGTGAACCATGCTAAATTTATGTATCTATGTGGAATGTTTATCTTAGTTCTTGTTATTGTTTGGTTATGAATGGATTAATCTGTTAAAAGTGAAATGCATCACACATTAGAATGATAGGATTATTACTGTAGAATGAATTTTAAATGAATGATGGTATATTTGGATATAATGATGTGTTAGAATAGTGTATCTGATATGTTTTGAAGTATAAAGAATGTCTATCATCCCCGCAATAAAATCCCTTCATGGATTGTAGACATCTGGGTCTTGCAGTCACCCATAAAGCCATCTCGGGTGAGACTGCATTGTGCACTCTGTGAGAAGTGTTTCCTTCTGGTATCCAGAAGGGCCGATGGTTTGCAAAGTTTTGTTGGAAACCTAAAGTAGAACCTTTTTCAACATAAGAAACATCCAACAAATGGTTTTGTTGTCGGCTAGAACCCAGAAGAACAGATTGGAAGGGACTTGTTGAAGAAAAGTGAAGAGAATGAAGTATTAGAAGGGGATGTTTAGACCATGGAATCCCACTAAATAGGAGATCGAATGATGGTTGACAACAAAAGAGATATAGTTTGCGCAGAAAGACAATATAAACCCTATGTCTACACCACGCCAATATTTGGAGAGGTACTTATTTACTGATCTTCATGAGGCATTTTTCTGTGAATTTCCACATTTGTTGCAGGAGTGGATACTATGATTGAAGGATACTCACCCAACTAATCGGATAAGACTAGTATAATGGAATACTGAGAACATTGCGTAGCTACAAAAAGTCAATAATAAATTTACGCATGTAGTTGATTTCTGTCTAGACAACATTATTGCAGGATTCATTATCGAGTTTGCAGTCGATACTGCAAAGTCATACACTACTGCAGAGCACAATTTTTTGAAGGGTCGAAGAGGAAGGTATATTAGATCATTGTACATGTCGATCATGATTTTACTGCATGATAAAGGCATGATGACAATGGAGTTCGACAGAAATAACCCTCTGTGCATGGGGAGACTGGGGGAAAGACTAAGGAAGATCTGAGATATGGAGAGGGATATGGAAATAGGTAAGAAGAAGGGAGCAATGGACCCCATTATGATGGATGAAGATCAGATCAAGGAAATAATGAACAAAGTGGGAACGAAGCATAGTGGAAGACCCTAACAATATAATATTAACAGGAAAAAGAGAGAAGTAGCTGAGAGGGAAGGCTTGGAAAGTAATGAAGAAGAGGTAGAGGATCTTTGTGCTATGGAGGAGATTGAGGAAATCATGCGTGCCACATATGAAATAAAAACTAAAGGTCATGGTTCTAACGTAGAAGAAGGATTTTCGTTCCGACTCTGAATTAGTGTGGAACCGAAGACCCCATGTGCAACTAAGACATCAGTAAGGAAATAAACTTTTACAAAACCAACAATTATTGGCATAAGGAGTCCAATAGGTCAAGTGATCAGTGGAAATTCAAGTGGAAGTACAATTTCAGGTAGTAGTAGTTAGTTATCTACACCACACGGAGGAAGTACAACCAATTTTACAATGGAAGGAGCATATCCAACCATTCGGTTACCAGAATTTCATGGATAAGGCTCGGAGGACCTAGAGAAACATCTATTTATTTGTGAAAAGATTTGGGAAGCTAAACAGTTCATGGATGAAGACACAAAAGTGGATTAGCTTGCAATCACATTCAGAAACTGCACACTAGATTGGTTTATGAGTCTAGCAGTGAACAGTCCACAAGGAACATCGAAAATCATCGTATATCAAACAAAAGCTAGGAGAGCCAGTTTGAGAAGCCGACCATAAGTTCAATAGATTGAAAGGTAAGTTGAAATATCCCATAATATACATACATCATAAGAAACTTTTCATAAACTCATTATTTCCACACTTTAAGTATCCATTAAGGAAACAAAAGTTCTAGAGTAAGGATAAGGCTCTATAGGAAGCCTTACAATTGGAAGAGAATCAATATAACCATACAGATCCAGTTGTAGAAGAGATGAGAGCGGATCTCAATAATCTAAAATTTTAGTTGAATAAGAACAAAGGCAAGGATAAGAGGGATTGGTGTACGTTATGCAGAATAGAAGGAAACCACAAAAATGAGTGCCCAACAAATATGGTGTGTGAACTACGAAATATTTTGAGGTAATTGATATAGTGGATAATACTACACCTTATCCAGCATTGTTGAGACTGGATTGGGAATTTGACAATCAAGTTATCATGAAATTGAAGACCAGGAAAATGATTTTTGAATCAGGAGAATATAGAGTCATAGCACCATTAGATCCTTCAGAAGGTGGAAGATATGTGGAACCAATGACAGAGAAATTCATCATAGAAGAGATAAATCAGTTTTACAGAACTCCCATGCGCGGGGAAGATTACATTGACCCAACAATAGATGGGGTTCTTAGTTGGACAAGCATCAGTTCTTGTGCTTCAGATTCTGACACAGGACTGGAGAATTGGCAACAACGCTTACATGAAATATATACCAAAAGATGTGCAAGAATGATATGCTCACTAATATGGGTTGGAAGGAGGTAAGAGAATCTCCAAGTTTTCATGGTCAAAATTATTTGGAAGAATTCTTAACAAAGTTTGAGTTAAAAGTCCTGGAAAGTCAAAGGTTATTGGTTTTAGATATTGCAATGAAAGAAACACCTACACGATGGTGGGGTACTCATAAAGAAAATATTCATGATTACTATCAATGAAAAATATTACTCTGCATCATATTTGGCACAGAACATGAGAATGAATATATGGAGAAATAAGTTGTAAGAGAACAACCTAGAGAAGATATAGAAAATCAAGTTGTACTGTGATTGGGTTCTTTGGTTGAATTTAGAAAATCAAAGCTTTGTTCTCAATCTAAATTCTTTGTCAAACACTTCTGTGTTGGACTTATTATTATTTACAAATCATGTGGTTTAAAATCGATCGAGGGCTAAGATCAATGGCCTGTGATCATTGCGTATATTTCATATGCACATGGGTTAACGCCGAGACCTGTACCCGTAATTTAAATTCAATATAATGTTGTTTGGAGTTTGGGATCCGATCATAGATTGGACACCCCATATTCATTGTGAAGATCAGGAGGAGAGTTAAACTACGATTTAGTTGAGGTTTTGAAATCCCTTCCAGCCATTGGATCTGGCGGAAGAAAGATCTACACCATCGATTTGCATAAAAGGGATTTATCCAGGATCATAGCGCCTAGACATGGGAGCTGAAAGGATAGCACCTGAAAAGAATAGAACTGAGGTCATAGCTCTCGGTTGCATGGAGAGAAAACGAAGTTCCTCTGGGCCAGTCAAGGAAGATAGAGTTTAGCACTTTGTGTTAGAATGTGGTCGCGGGGACTAGTTCTATGGGAATAAAGGTGCTCATAGCTATCAAATTGCATGAAATTGCTTTGAGGAAATGCATGTTTGCATGAAGGGAAGACGATGGACTTTCCATTGAGGAAGGAGGACCTTCCAAAAATTTTACTTGCATTGTATGGATGTCAAAGGAAAGAAAATTTAGGTGGCCATGAGTGTGGGCACCTTGGTTACTAATGAGGAAAGAATGCTTGGGTGCATTCAAGAGAAAATTATAGTTTCATATGTGTCGACCTAGGATCATGACCAACCTATAGAAGGAAGCACATTATGGCTGCAATAATGAACAAGAATGAATAAGCGATGTGGTGAAGAGCTTGGATAAGCTCCAACACACCATGGAAGAGTGCTTGTCATAAAGTGTGGAAAACTTGAAATCAATGCAAGGGTGCATTAGGTATGAATGTAGCCATGAATGTTGGCACATTCATTAAATTCAATTGATACCTGAATTACATTTTGAAAGGTTTGGTAGGATGAAATGATGCATAGGTAAGGGATGATTTTTTTTTCCTCCCATGTTTATATAGATGTGGTGAAATTGTTAGAATGCACAAGTTAAGAGAGGTTGTGATGACATTTTAAATGTGGTGAGAATATATATATATATGAGAAACTAATAGTTTGTTTGACTGTGTAAAGAATGACTTGCAAGAAGAAAGAGTCTTAGATATGGAAATATTGTAAGCCCATAAGGAAGACCGATTGCCTACTAAGATAAACTCCCATGGGGAGGGAATTCCCATGATTTTGAATCTGGTTCCGTGTGGAACAGATCTGAAAATAAATGAAGAAATTGGAAAATATGTGGGTGATAGATTTGCAATAAAATTCTGAAATTTTGAATTGTGATGATGTCTCGTGGATTTTGTATACCTGTGATATAGGTGACAAGAAAAGATCTGTCTAGAAAGGACGGATGAAGTCTATCCAGCTGAAAAGCATGAAGGAGGCCACTGCTAAACCATGAGAACCCCGTGGTAATCCATGATCTCCTGGAATATGTTGTGTTGAGTTAACACAAGCCGGAGGGATGCCTCGGTAGATAAATTCTGAGGGACGCCTCCACTATAAGGCTCGATAAAGTCTCTAGGATTCTTCCTGCACAAGAAAACCTTGGAAAGGAAAGATGGATCACCCAATGAACTATATAACAGATAAGCGGATCCCTAACCCTGGGCCAGGAGGGTGAGTGACCACAAGGAAGAGGAGACTCTGATAGTTCTTGTAAACTATTGATTGGGATCATGCACAAAATGTCTATGTCAAGGAAAAATAGTGAGCCTGGATAATAATACAACCATGTGGATACAAATCCACAAACTGCGCAGAAAATTATTGTGCTAGAGTATGAAATTTTCCTAGAAATTTTATGCATAAGTAAAATGCTTTCGCATGAGACTATGATTAATGTGCTTATTGTCCAAGAATTATTGAAGGAATGTGACAAAGATTAAGAGTCTGAAAAAGGACCTAACCGAGAAAGAAGGTCAAGACTTCTGAAGTGGTTGAATGAGAAAGGCATGACAGGTGTTACTGAGAAAGAACACCAAGGACATTGTTCCTTTTAAGGGGCAGGGGATTGTAACACACATGTTTCCTCCAACTTGTAATTAATCATTAATTAGGATTACCATGTTGTGGCATGGGAACTGTGTAAATGTATTATTGTTTGAATTTCCAATAACTGATAGTGGGGGTGAATCCTTGAAAGTACTAGCCACGATATCACTAGAGGAAAGAATGTGAAAACTATAAGAGATCAGTTAATAAGAAAAGGACTGGTGGTTGAACCATCAACTACCCCATGAATGGAAGCATGTTCTAGCTCCAAAAGGTCAGCTCGAAGCACCACAAGGTCCTACAGATCGATATTGTCCTAGGTTTCCTTCTGAGAAAAGGAACTGGATAGGAGGGATGTGTGTGAAAGGCAAGCCAAAGAATAACAATAAGAGTGGAGAATCTGAGGAACTCACCAGCAGAGAACGAGCCGAAGGCCACAATATTGATGTTGAGGAAGAATCTGATAAACATCGTTGAGGCCATGAAAAAGAGAAATATCTGAGAGTATGAAAAGAACGAGACCTGAGTAGAAGGTTGCAAGCTTAATGTTGTGGAAGCACCTGATAAACCTAGCGGAAGATGTGAAAGAGAAACGATTGTTGAGAATTGGCATAAATTCCCTAGTGATATCATGGCTTGTCATGGGGGTGAACAGAGCACTAAGAATGAATTCCTCTGAGCCTATGATTGGGTAGAAAGGAAAACATCCACAATTAGTTAGTTCGCTACAACCTGTAATAGATAAGTATTCTCATATCTTGTGTATTTAAGTAGTAACTATGAATTAAAGTTGGATATCCTATGAATGTTGTAGGAATGTGCATGTTTTCTCAATGGTTATAATGTATCACTTTAATTTTTCCTAATTGTGTATTTAAGAAAATAAGGAATTATCTCGCTTGTACATGTAAATTCCTGAGACCCGTGGTGGCTCAAGTTAAAATAAATGAACTATGAATTTGTTGGCCTTGGGCATAGCCTCACGTGTGTATGTCGACACTCCCAGTCATTATAAAGGAAGGAGTTTTTTAAGCTTAGGATAAGTAGTGCATGAATGTATAGAGTCTCTCTGAGGAGGGCAGAGACCGAGAACCCCCTTAAGTAATAGAGGTGATAAATGAGTGCAAGGGGTGCGTAGAAGATTTCTCTAAGTATTAAGTTTAGGAGAAATAGCGCAAAATACCAAAGTACTTAAGGAGCTGACAAAGATCAGGAAGGATAGAGAGATTCAAGCCTCGAAAGGAGATATCCTTTCATTTGGAAGACAAATGGATGAGATTAGTTTGGGAGGAGTTGAAGTTCTTCAAAATCATCGGATCTAGAGAAGGAACACATGCGTTAACCCTTAGAGCCCTTCATACTTCGCAGGTCCGATGAATTGAGCATATTCGCCAAACAGGAGGTGAATCCTCCAAAGTATTGAAGTCTTGAAGTTAATCTGGGTCGTAGATCTCAGGATGCCCAGAAGCTATCCTGACTGTTGGATCTATGATATAGTCAGCTCAACATTGACCATTTCGGGAGGATAGAGGTTTGGTAACACCAAAACCCCCAAAGTCTCGAAGTTAATGTGGACCATGGATCTAAGGATCATTCGGGATCCCTCAAAACCATTCGATCGTGGGGATGCATGTATTACATCGAGATCATGTGGGGGGTCATGTGTCGAGTGACGACGTTTCCAAGTGTCCCTCTCGAAGTAGCACACATTGGGACCAAAGGGACCCTTGAATGATAGTTATGAATCGTAGATCTCTAGGGTCACGTAGATACCCTCGGACCATCTGATTGAGGCTGTGGTAAGCCCTATGGTGAACGAATCTGAGATAAAAGAGGAGTTTGCATCACAAAACTCTCGAAGATCCAGGAGCCGAAGCAGATCTGAGTCATTCAAGCCAAAGGGACAGGTGTTGTCAGATCCTGCACTCTTTAGAGAAGTCACTCTGGGAGAATTGAAGTGTGAAGGCACAAGGATTTTTGAAGGCCAGAGTCCCAAAGTCATCCCATTCGTCCATTGGAAAGGGATGTGTGGAATAATATCTACCATTTCAGAGAAAAGTCACTCTAGAAGAAAAGGGAGAGTGTTGAACAAGAAATCCTGAAGGTCAGAGAGTCAAAGTTCATCTGGTTCTTCCATCAACAGAGGACAAGTGTCAATAGTTCTTCCATTTCGGAAGATAGCCACTTCGGAGGAAAGTTGGGTCACACGAGTTGAGAACTCCTGAATCTCGAACTGTCGAAGTAAATCATGACCGTCAATCTGAGAGGGACATGCATTAGCAGATCGTGGAGTCCGAAAGTGCGAACTCTGGAGGAAAGGAAGTGGAGTGTTGACCATAATTCGTCCGAAGCTCCAAAGGTAAGGAATCATCCTAGCCGTCTATTGTTGGAATACGTGGAGACTGGAGATTTACTCTCGGAGAAAGTCACGCTAAAGAAATTGAAGAGTAAAGGCATGAGAACTCCTGAAGGCCTAAGAATCAGAGTTCATCAAAACCGTCCATTGGAATAGGACGTGTGGCGTGAGATCTGTTACTTCAAAGGATTGGTACTCTAGAAGACAGAACACGGAGGACTGTTGAATGCAAGTTGCTCGAAGCGGGGCAAAGGACGGATATTGACCGTTCGATATTTATCGGGGAAAACATGTGGCACTTGATCTATAACTCCTAGTATGGAGAACTTCAGAGGAAATAGGTGTTTGGAGCATTCAAAACTCCCGAACGTCGAAGTCATGAAGTAAATATCGATTAGTGGTTGTGAAAGAAGTGTGGACCGTAGATCTGGTCCATGTGTTCGCGAGCTCGGAGTTCAGTGGCTTCAGATTCATGTGTGTCGAGAACACCTCAAGCTCGAAGCTCCAAAGCACCCTTTGAGTTGGCACTTAGGTAGAGCCATAGATCTTATGAAGGAAGGGGCCTAGCATGGAAATCTAACACCTATTTTTAAAATCCTTTAAAGGGGCCAGGAAAGAGCCTGCAGGTTTGGAAGAACCCGCACTTTAGTGAAATGGGAACCTAGAGAGAGTCAAGGGAAACAAAATTTTGATACCCCACACCTTAAAAGAGAACCTAGGGTTCGAGTGTGTTACAATCATGTTTGTGTGCATTTTCTTTTTTTTCTTTATTTTGGTGTGCTCTCTTATTATTAGTTGGCCTTAGGATTTTGTATTACATCGTGAGTTTTCATTGATATGGTTAGTGGAGCCCCCATGACTCCCACAGTTAGCGCTACCCATCCCATGGTATTTTCTCGTTCTATGGGGACGAATCCTTTTGTATTTCTGAGTGGTATGTCAAATCATGATACTCAGCCAATACCTTGGGCCTCTAATCCATTTTTTGGTATGCCATACATGTCTTGGCACTCACCATCCTATATCTCATCATCTTATGCGAATCCTAGTTTTGGTTCTAGGGGAATGATGCCTCTTTATTCTCCCTTTTTGTTTGGTGGGAATCATATTCCTCAACCAACTCTTATGGTAGTAGGTTGGAATTTGCCTTCCTCTAGACACAATCCTAGCTTCACTATTCTAGGATCGCATGCTCAAATGGGAGGCCCTTCTACTTATTACATACCATCCATATATCCTTGTTGTCCCTTGAACAATTTTTGGTGAAATTGGGTCACGTTTGACCAATTTTGGGACTTCAATAGGCTGGTTGAAGGCGAAGTGCAAGGCAAAGCGGAGATCACGAGATCTCGGCCCCTTCTTAGGGAATTTTTGGGTTTAGGGTTTATGTAATGAGTAGGGGATGTTGGCCCATGGGTTTACCATTGTTTAGGCCCATTTTGTAATGCATAAATAGAATTCCAGGCGATGTAAGTAGGGGTTGCAAAGGGTAATGAGGCCAAGATACTAAGTGCTAGAGTTTGATCTGTGTGATTACAAATTCTTTCTGCTTACTATGTGTTAAGAACTTGCAGATCTAAGTGAAAGTGATTGTAAGAAGGCTTTGTGCTTAAACCTAGATCGGGGAAGGAGGATCTAGTGATGTGCGTGCATATCTCTTGTCCTATGCGGAGTGGGTTCCTATGGCTTTGTTATTGTAGAATATTTAGAGAAGATAATAAAGAAGAGAAGAGTTGGTGGATGTATCCCCATGCTGGGGTGAACCACGTATATCTTGTGTTGTGGTTGTTGTGTGCATTATAGTTGTTATGTTATTGATGTGATGTATTCTTAGTGCAATGATATATGTTAGATGCAATAGCTTAGTGCTTAATAATGTGAATGAATGCTAGATATGATCTGTTTCTATGTGCTAAGTGATTGGAAATTCTAGATCTAGTTGAATACTGCATTGTTCTGTAATTAGGGCTTGAATCTGCGATGTGAGTAAGGGATAATTGCTAATGAATGTTAACTGCTAAGTGCTCTACTAAGGTATTATAATCACGTATCTATGTCCCAGCTAGGTTGCATACATTTGAGTCCTACAACCACCCTTGCCTCTACCTCGGGTGATGCTTCATCTTCTTCGTAGGTGTTTCCGAAAGGGTCGGTAGTTAGGGTTTTGTTGGTGCGTTGTTGAAGTGTTGAACCCTAGGTCTGCCCCTATGCCAACAATCCCTCTTCCGCTATGCCAGTTCCTATGAACTCTTTTCTCATAGAATACCTCCTTTTTTCCTATGGTCTTTCAACTAGGGGGAGTCATTTTTATAGTATGGGAAAACCCCTTCATAGAGTTCCTCCATTTGGGGGAAACATATATCATATCATGAGTAACCCTTTTCATGTCTCTTTCTCTTTGCAAGAGTCTTCATCGATGATGATGCCATTACAACCCTTTATTAATCAATTTGGAGGAGGATACCATCCTTCCAAATAGGGCCATGGTGTATACCAGAACGCTTCCTGGCCCACAATCTCTCAAAATCAGTCTTTCACGGGACCTTGGTCTCAGATGCCATAACCAGCTATTGCAAGTCATGATGGAAATACAAGTCTAGTCACTGCAAGTCATATTGGATTATATCACCAACCTTTTCTAGTCATGTTGGAGATAGGTCAACAACCTCTGCAAGTCATGTTGAAGACAATTAACTAGCTGCTACATGTCTCATGTTGGAAGCACAACTCTAGTCACTTCTAGTCATACTACACATTCATCACCAACCTCTGCTAGTCATGTTGGGTATTCATCACCAATGTTTGCAAGTTATGTTGGAGATTTGTTACTATCCTCTACAATTCATGCTAAGATCATGTCACCAGCCATTGCAAGTCATGCTTGGGGAATTCATAGAGAAGCCTCGACGTATAATACATAATCCCAAGTTCCTTTATAATATTTTCAAAGGAGATCATGTAACTCGCTTGTGCCCTACTACTACCATGGTACAAGAACTGTTTTCCTTGTCTAGGGGCCCTTCAAGTTCTGATTTGTCTTTGGTTTCCCAACCTTCTAATCCTTAGTTGGTTGATACAGTGGTCATGTTGATGTAAACTTCGGCTGACGCCACTCTTGTTTTTTGGATTGATGTGTATCTTCACCATGTTTTCTTGCATCCTGTTCAACCAATAGTCATATCGATGCAATATTCACCCGACACCACTCTTGTTTTGGGGAGTGATGTGTCTCTTGACCATGTTGTCTCGCATCCTATTCAACCAACAATTGAAAAAGTGGTCGTGTCGATGTAGTCTTCGATCAATCCCACTCTTCTCTTGGAGAGTGACAAGTCTAAGGAAGCGACATTGCTGATGCAATATTCAGCCAATCCCACTCTTCTTTTGGGGTTTGATGCATCTTTTGACCATGTCGTTGGCATTTCTAGTTCTGCACCTTTTGAAAAAGGGATCATTCCACTCTCTTTGAGTACGCTCCCTCCAAGTCCTAGGGTGGTTTCCTTTGATTGGAATGATCTTGTAGAGCCTCAAATTCATTCTTTGCAAGGATCCTCTGCAAGCATTTTATCCTCCTCGGCTTGGCAAGATTTGGGTTCTCCCAAGCTTGTGTCAACAACCAGTGAGTTGCGGGATTTTGACATAAGTCCTGCATGGGATCCTTGGCCTCCCCCATAATATGTTTCTTATAATAGCACTCCCGAGTCTTAGTTAAGATCTTTTATAACTCTCTAAAAAGAGAAAATATTGTCGAGTGAACTTCTCTCTTTCACACTCATTAAATGGATTTGAAAGGACGTTTATATGGTGTATGTTTAACCCTTTTTTGGACCAAGTAGACTAATTACGAAAAACTAACACTCTAGTCAGCATTGGCTAGAAGAGTTCTCCTGGGTATCATTTTATACTTTTTTTGGCCTAGGGGACTAAATCTATGAAAAAGGGCATTATTTGGAATTAATTTGTAATTTCATTCCATTATCTTGCTTGCAGTATTGAGCCTATTGTTGGTTCCTGCTTTCTCATTATAAGCCTCTTACCTCAGCAATTTGCATCACCAACCAAGCAGAGCCTTATCTATATCCTTTGCAGCTTGACACCTTATACCCTAAGAGGAAACATTCCCCTAAGTGTCCATGCCCTTCATGCACTTCCTTGCATTGAGCATAGGTATGCTCCATTTTTTGGAGCTAGTCGCTTACTCGCAAGACTTGCTTCCTCTCTTGTATTGTAGCATTTATTTTCCTATGGAAAAACAAAAAATATGGGTGGGAAAATAATATTATCTCATATCAGCAGCAATCATGTCACCTTTGAACATAGAACAAACTTTTGAGTCCAATGTCATCCAAAGTTTTGGTTTAGCATGACCTTAGGAAGATGGGATCGTTACTTAGAGTTTACTCCTTTGATTGGTTATTCTTCTAGTACTTATGGACAACTTTTTGATTCCTCCTACATCATGAAATTTCATCATCAATTCTATGCTTCCTGAGTTATCCATATGTCTCATGCTCTTATTCAAAGGAAGTCTATAAGCCCGTGTCGGTCATTTCTTATAAATCTTGACTTTTCATGTCAGCCATACCCTCAGTGTGTCTCAGAGTCACATGAGGTTGTATTTCTACCATGCACCTTGGTCCTACTATCATTATGGGTAGGTAACCTTGAACCCAACAATCGGCATCTCCTCATTGGTCGCTGACTGGGGGATTTACCTTATGTTGGATGACAAGAAATATATTCATACATTGGGATTCATGGAGTGTATTGGATGCCATTAGCCTTATTGTTGTTTTCCTCACCTTTTTTGGCAGTCTTCCTTATTGGTTTCTATTCAAGGGGTATTTGTTTTGCACTACTTCCATCTGGTGCATGTGAAAGACGCACAAGGTCGTTGATTCATGAAACATCCTATTCGTATGATCTCCTCCTAATAATCAATATATTTCTTTGTACCTAGTGTCGATTGATGAGAGATTCTATAATTCTCTCCTTTGAGTGGGTGTCCTTCCATTGAATTCATCTCATCTATTCTAGAAATGAGACCTAGAGTCATATGAGTACCTAGAGGCTTATAGTCATCAGTGACAGGTTCTCTTGCCATCAACAGTTGGGAATACATCAATGTCTCCTGATCGATGGATTCTTCAAGTGTTCGACCTCAACACCCTTATTCACACTTGTAATAATGTACGCAGTGCCTTGATACCTACTTTCATTATCGATAGGTTATCTTGTGTTTGTTAATGGTATACCTTAATGATCGGTAATCAAATGAAGTCTAATTTTGTTCGATATCAACTCCTCTATTCACATGATGTAGACTTGCACCTTCGGTGGATAGTGTAGAATACCTCCAGCTTACAGTAGCAACATTCCTATTATGTTGTTGTATTTCATTGGACCAATACCTGCATGACTTCAATGATCATGGGAGATCATATTTTACTCCATTGTATACATATATCTTCATATTGATTTTGAGACTAGATTCCACTGAGCCCTTATTATTGACTATGATAGCCTATGGCATGTATTTACTTTGTATTGTCTATCCATGTCCATGAACAACTATTTGGTATATTTCTACATGGATATGCAATGTAATTCAAATTGGCAGCCATGTGTACGAAGTCATTATGGATTGTAATATTCTCATGAGTAACTGGCACTTCCAACCAAGTCTCCATTACTCCACTTCTAGGAATTATAATGTATTTCATCCATCACATATACTCCTCTGACCTCACACATTAGGGGGCATATGTTATAACAACATTTTCCTCACCCCATGCAACTTGATTGGATAGCCTTTCTAGTTCTCTATGCAGACTTGAAGTCCCCTTTTTTACCTTCCAGAGAAAAAAAATCACATTTTTCGACATATACACACCCTACCAGTTAGACAACAAACGTATATGCAGGTTTCTCCACTACACCCCACAAACATCATGTTTGGTGCTCAAAATTAAAAATTATGTTGGGTTTCCATGTCACGTCATGAGATCCATTATCCTTGACCTTCCATATATTGGAAACGCTCTGACTCGACCCTTAAGTTCCATTTAAAGGATATAAATTGATCCATATCCAAGCCTTGGAAAGAGAGAATTCAACTTTTGAGAGAAAATATACTCTAGAGAAATTTCACTTCACATTGAGTATGCATCCCTTTATCCTTGAAAGTCTAAACTCATTGTTCAACCCCCAAGCTCTTCCTTCTTTGTGGTGGAGAACCTCATTATCTCTTTTATATGATCTTGTCGTTGGTGGAGGACTGAAGTGTTGGAGGCCCATCTGGAGGGACTTAGTTTCTCAGTTCCTATATTTGTCATTGCATAATTTTTTCACCTACATACTCCTGCTGATTATTTTAATAGAAATACTCTTTTCTCATCCAATCGATATCTTGCAAATATTTGAATTATTATTCCATGGGCATATTTTTCATGAATGTTAATGTATTATTATAATTTATATGTTAACATTATATATTATCAACATATCCTTGTGTATCTTGGTTGTTGATGACAAGTTGCAAGTATAAATATTTGAGTTGTGTGCTCAATGGTAGTCTTCATTGAACATCTGGATGAGGTAGGCTCTTGACCTTGTCTTGTTAGCATTTCAATTATATAGCATAGTTGGGATTAGAGTTGATTTATGCATGTCATTCCATTTGTTGTGGTTTACCTCGGGTCATAGAGAGATCTTCCTTGTAAGAAAGGCATACCAATAATTGGTATACAAAACTAGAACTGCACAAAGGAACTGGAAATTGGACAAAATTGTAGCAGAACTTTGTAATCATGTTTTCATTAGAACATGAGAATATAGTGATGGATGCACCACTGAAGTTGATAAAAGAAAATACTTTTCAAGAACCTGAAGTTGAAATCGTAATCTCTTATCATAATTAGAATAGACAAATAGTCAGACAATTCTTACATTGTTACCATGTCGCAAAAGATGACCCGGCAGAAGAAAAACCGCACGATATTCAGATAACAAAAGTTGAAGGGAAATAGAAGTAGAAGGACCAAAATTACAGTCCGAAGAATTTACTGCACCACTGAATATAAAGAAGGTAAATATTGGAACAGAAGAGGATCCAAAGATTGCAAGTATTGGTGACTATTGAGACAACCAGATAATGGAAAGAATAACATAATTACAGTGCGAGTATAGTGATCTATTTCTAGCAATGTTTTCAGAAATTAAAGGGGTAGTAGGAGAACTTGGACAAATGAATATTTCTTTACGACTAGATGTCAGACAAATAAGACAAAGACCATATATGATGAATCCAGTATATAAACAGAAAGTTAAGGCAGAGATTGATAAAATGTTAGAGGCTGAAATAATAGAACATGTTGAAGAATCTGAGTGGATTATATCTATGGTAGTTCAAGAGAAGAAGCAAGGGGGAATAAGGATATGTGTAGACTTGATTAAGTTTAATGATTCTTTTCTGGATGATCCCTTACCTACTCCATTTACAGATGAGGTATTGGAAAATTTAGGAGGGCAAGAAGCATACTCATTTGCTGATGGATTTTCAGGGTATCACCAAATCAAAAAAGCACCAAAAAATCGTCATAAGACTACATTTTCCACAAAAATGGGGGTCATATCAATACACAGTGATGCCTTTCGGATTGAAGAATTCCCCTGCTATTTTTTCAAGAGTAGTGGTAGCTGCATTTAAGGTTTTTATAAATAAATTTTTAGAGGTTTATCTGGATGATTGGATAGTATTTATCCTATTGAAAGATCATATTGAAGTTTTAAGATTAATGCTAGACAGGTGTCGACAGTGTCAAATCTTTTTGAATGTTAATAAATGCATATTTAACACACCATTTGGGATTTTTCAAGGGCATGTGGTTTGTAAACAAGGGCTATTGGTTGACCCTCCAAAGATTGTTGTCATTGTTAATTTACCACCACCTAAGTCAGTGAGCCAATTAAGAGCTACACTAGGTCATACATGATACTATAGAAAGTTCATAAAGAGATACGCACAGATTACTACGCCCATGGAAAATATATTAAAGAAGGATATCAAGTTTCAATGGAATGATGAGTGCCAACAAAGTTTGGACATATTAAAAGAGAAAATGGTGACAACACCAATTATGTTGTTTCCAGATTGCTCAAAAGAGTTCCATGTTCATGTGGATGAATATTCAATAGCACTTGGAGCAGTATTAATACAACTAGGAGAAGGTGACATAGATCACCCAATAGCATTTGCAAGTAGGAAACTGTCAGAGTCAAAATAAAATTATAATACAACAGAGAGAGAAGGTTTGGCTATGGTGTACGCATTACAAAAGTTTAACCATTATTTAATAGGCCAATATTTCAAGATATTCATAGATCACTCTGCTCTTAAATACCTCGTCAAAAATCTAGTGTTGGGGGGAGAAAATGTAGATGGTTGTTGTTATTTCAAGAGTTTGATTTTGAATTATTTGTGAAACCTAGAATATTGAATGCAAGGCCAAATCATCTGTCCAAGATAACTGATGGAGAGGAACCAAGCATCTTGGAGGCCAATTTTGCTAATGAAAAACTCTTTTCAGTCGTCGTCAAAATTTAATAACATCGCCTAATAGGTCCATCTCTTACACCCCGACGATATTACACTTGGATCAATGGTCCATATCTCATCGTCGCATCTCCATCGAGATCTACAACTCTCAATGTGTCACTGATATATTTCATCGTCTAAATTATCCTAAATCACCATACTACTACCCCTAATGACGATACCTTAGACATCAACGATCCATATTCACTAACCTATAGATCCAACGAATATAAATAAAATGAATTTCTAGACGACCTACTCTCCCAACGGGGCCCGCTTTTATATTTTCAACCAATTATATAGTGACAACTGTCACTACTCAGCCACACTGGATTCCATGTGATCCAAATTTTATGAGCAGAACAAAATGAATACGAATTATTAAAAGATACTTAACATAGAATAACAAAGATACAATAAAACTGGTTTTCTATTCAATAAGGAAATAAGCTGAAACTATAAAATGCAGCAGAAAACAAGCTTGTTGGAATGGTGGCGGCTTATCTCTGAGAAGAGATGTGATAGTTGTGCTCATTTGCAAGAAGATGATTACAATGAGGCTCTAAAGGAATTTTTAAAATAAACATGAATGTAAAAAACCCTAGACATCCAAAAACCTAACCCTAGGAGATGAAATGCCAAAAGTCATGTGGGCCCCATTTGAGTAAGTTAGTACTTCAACTTCCCGGGGTCGTAACTTTTGCATATGATCTTCGTTTTAGGCACACGATAACCCATTGGAAAGGTATATTTGAGGAGATTCATTTTGGGGGCTCAATCAAATACTTTGGCTATCATTGAGAAGATCTATCTAGAAAAACCTTCATTTAGGCCCTCAAAATGGCCACGTAAGTTAAAAGCTGCTAAAAATAGTAAATTGCCAAAATTGCTAGAAATTTTTTTTAAGAAAGTTGGAAAAGGTGGGTGGCCACCGATATCCACCTAGAGCACCATGCTATAATCCTCACTTCAACATGAAATCAACCTCTCTCGAACGGGTCACAAGAAAATTAAAAGCGATATCTCTCCTTCTTATCGACAAATTGATGGCTCCCCTCAAGTCACCGAAGCTTGTGTCATTGTCAAATTTTTTGGCCATAACATGACCTTGCTAACCTTTCAAACCCTAATTAGCAATTGATATATTCCCATGCCCTTATATAACCATCCATCTCATGGTCTACGCTATAAATTGTTTTGGGTCCTCCATGGACCACACATGTCTCGTCAACCATTCCACTAGTGACACGCGTCACCCCTAAGGACATGCTAATTTAAAAATGTCCTCACATGTGGCCTTGCCACTGCCTACCACCGGGGGTGAAATGTGGAATTAATAACTCAACATGGGGTTTTATCTCAAGAAATCTGAGTCACCTTCACACGTGACATAATCTCTATTGGACATGTGTCACCCTTGCCACCTGTTGGGCCCCAACAACTCCCCCTATATTTTTACAAAATTTAAAGGCCCCCCATTCAAATCTTGATAATTATAATGAGCTACATAATCAACCTTTTCAAATATTTCCATACCTTGGCTTGCTTTGAGACAAACTCAAGACATTCACTATATTATGAGACATTCATTACAGGAGTATATGTCAAAAGTTTGAAACAAACACAAAAATCTCAATTTAAACAAAAATGCTAATTTTTATCAAATGTTTACTTTCGTTTAAATTATGATTATGTGTTCATTCTTTTGCTCATTAGCAAGTTTGACTGTTTTGAATAATGTGTTCAATACTTCATCAAATAATATCTTGGTTGGTTTCTCATTTGGTGATGTTAATTAATTAAATTATTTTTTCATCTTGCATCTCATTTCAAAATAATAATACTCAAATAATTATCTATCATTTGTTTGATTTTGTAAAAAACTAAAATTGATATTTTTTCTCCATTAACTTGAAGCTTCTAGATCATATTTGAATTTTTTTTTTACAAATTATGTTTGTTTATAAGTTATAGTTAGTTTAAATTCATTTTTTATTTTTCTAGATTTTGTTTTATTCACAATTTTTAGGTTATTAAGTTAGGTTTCTTTTTGTTTCACAGGTTTCTATTATCAAATATTTGATACGGATCTGATTATGGATTGATTTTATTATCCAAATACGTTCAAGATGATTGATCCAAAAATAATTTTGGATTGCTACAAATAATTTTATGAGCAACAAGAGATAAAATTTGGAAAGGCGTCAAGATCAGACAGACGATTTTGCATAACTGATTGCAGCCAAACTGTGATGAATTTGAATAAACGGTTGAAAACCCAGAACCAAAATGGACCCATTTACCTTTTGTGTAGACATTTTCCTAAAAAAATGCACGATTTGAGAGATATTTGGGTCTCTTTTAGAGGCAAATTTTAGGTGGCGGAAATTAATAGTGACGCCCAGACTGCTCATTCATTTTTATAAATATATGAGAAAGATTAGAGCCAAAGAGATGAAAGAATTGGAGAGGAGGATTTTAATCCTTTCTCTTTTGTATATTATATCTTTTGTAAATTTTTTTCATTTCTTTTCAAATGGAGTAATGGATGGCTGGAATCTTTGGGAGAATGGACAAATATTTTCAAAGAAGAATATGGAATTCCAGGTTGCTTAATGGCTTTTGTCCTGTAAGTAAAATGGTTTTATTTTCATTATAATATATTCATATTCTTTGAATAATTGATTATGCATTGATTT
>JASDQU010309034.1:103774-117761 GCA_032191745.1 Picea mariana
AAGAAAGTGCCCCGTTTACCATGCTCATAGGAAAACCTTGGATTGATAGAGAACAAGCCAGACGAAAAGAAGAAGAAGAAGTTTTGGAACAAAAGAAGTTTTGGAACAAAAGAAGCAAGAGCTACAAGAATTTGTGACCAGAAGGATCGCACACTTGATTGAAGAACAGAAGAGTTGATCGCAGATATTTAATACTAGCAACTCTGATGTCGAAGCTAAGAGAACAATCGAGGATCTGCAGAAAATTGAGTTACCTATTTTTGATACAGAAGAATTGTTATCAAGGAACCCTGGGAAAGACTCTCAATAGAGCAAAGTAACTAAGACCACATAAGATAAGCATCAGAATGATAAAATCATTATTGAGACGAAGCTCACGGGGAAGAAGGCTAGAAAGTTAAGAAAGAAAAGGGCTAATATTGTAAGGTTACAAGAAATTCTAGAGGATACTTCGCAGACAGAAAAATTGTAGAATTGGAACTTCGACGAGATATCAGAACAACGACCTAGAGTACTTCGCCATGACAAAGCAATATAGCCATTGGAACCAGTATATCCGTTCGACTTCCACTCCGAACGGACAAAAAATAAATAAAGGTTCATCATCCAACCGTTGAAACGTACCATAATGGATAGAACAAAGTTAATGAAGGCCCCATATTCATTGCAAGCAGACCATTACTAAGTTTTCCTACTTAGTCCAGTGCGCCACGCACCGAGAATACTTTTTTCTATTTGAGAATTTGAGCCCAAAACTTGAGATTAACTCACCCGAAGATCATTGCCTTGTTCCCATACTATTCACTGTAGTCTCTGAATTCCTTTCGCACCTAAGCTAGCTAACCCAAGTTTGTATATTGGACGAGCTCAGCGGTGCTGAGAAAATCATTGAAGAAGTTATAATTGACTTAATGACTAAGAGAATCATGTCAGAGCGAGGAATGTCTACAGGAGTACATGCATCGTCCTCAGGAGCATTTCCAGCTTCCCCCTCCAGTGCTCGCGCAAGACCATCATGACTATCTTCAGAGAGACGATCTAAGCTCAAAAACGACTTCGCCACTGTGAAGATGATCCCAAGTATCTTGCCTAAGTATATCCCACCACTAAGTGGAACATTGAATCAAGACACTGTACCTAGAGACTTCAACTATGTTGTGGTCACTACGTACCTCCCAAAAGGGGTGTGTGCAGTTCATGCTGACCAAGATAAGCTCACAGTGCTGAAAATTAGTGATTTTAACCTTGGAGATCACAAGGTTTACAGTATGCTAGCCCCAAACAAGTACTTAACTATCACAAAAGGGAGGAACCCAAAGATTGTCCCTCAGCAATGGACCCACAACCTCACACAGTCAACCCTCCTCAATGTAATGAAGATTCCACATTTTGGGAGGCATCAAGAAGTAAATGCATGCGTTAGATTGCTACTGTCCTGCTACCATGGAGGATACCTATGGTTGGACCGCCGCATCACTGTGGATCTGATTCTGATCAATTGGATCACAGGGCTAAGCATGCAGGGCCCTAACCCGCAGGAGTTTTAGCCTGGAAAGACCGTAAATCGTGCTCTCGCCCAACGAATAAAAGACACATATGGCGATCAAGAGAAGGGAACGCGAGGTCACAAGGTAGCCTCCATTGAGAATGAAACAGTGTGGCTTGGTTGCTAGCTGATCGTAGGGAAGTTAGTCCGCAAAAACAGACCCACACAGGTGACCGAATTTGTAGTTGACCTCGCAGGGAAGTGCGCAAAGGGACTACAAATGAATTGAGTAAAGTACCTTATAAATCAACTAGAGCTTGACTGTACACAAGCGCATGACCAAGGGTATGAGTTCCACTTTAGTTGGTTACTCATACTCATCGCTTTCATCGCATGGGAACTGCCATAGGGAGCCACTTTTCCAGAGATAGAACCTTTCGAACCACTAGCCGTGAAGTTGTGTATGTTGTGGTACTCCAGCGACAAGAACAAGCAGTGGCAGTCCAATGTCATCTTCCACACTTATTACAATCAGTTGAAGAATGCAATCCAGTCTACACCGTGCATCACACCCAACACACTTCATAGGTTTAGACCTTTGATGAAATTCAGTGCAGACCATCACTTCACCTATATCACAGCGTGCGCGGATGAGCACAAACAACAACTCCAGTCATACTATAAATTGACAAAGAAAATTTGGAGTAGATTACCAAGGAATGGTCGACGGACCTCCTTATTCCAGCAGACCCCGCAGAGATGTCCGATGTGGATAGCCCTGAAGCTCTACCGGATACACCTGGACCGTGCAAGACTAAGAAGAATGTAGAATTTCAAGATATCCACTGATGAGCCCACCCAGTTACGCCAGATCGCCAAGAAAGTAGAAGCTCATCTTCGACGAGCTCAAGAAGACATAGCGCAAGCCACCCAGGCTTTGGCACAAGAACATATCACAAATAGAGAAAAACAGAGGAAGGAAGAACATGAACAGCTTGCCTTACAAGTGAAGTGGGAGCAGGAAAAAGCACAGTTACAGCAGAGCAAGGACCAGTTGCTAGCAGAGAAACTTGAAGTAAAAAAAAGAGTTCACAAAGCACTTCGCTCTATGACAGTCATAGAAGTAAATATGGAAGAATGTGTCCCATAGCAGGTGGCACAAATGGAAGAAGTAATCCAGCAACTTCAGCAGTGCATCGCAGATCTAGAACTTCATACCGTGCTTAAGACTCTACAAGAAGTAAGAGATTTGAGGGAAGCAACTGCTCGTAATGCAGTTGGCCGATTAAAAACCTTATCTTTGGAATGTAAGCAGCTAAGTGTTAGAACCACCCAGACTTATGAGAACCTCACGAAGAACCCCGAATTGTAGACATTAGAAGCACAACTCAAAGAAGCAAAGTAGCATGCATATGTGCTACAAGCATAGTTGAAGGCCTTGACCCCAATCGAGAGAATGAAGTGATTTCCAGATCAACGCACCACTCAACAACAGGTACACACGATGCAAATTAAAGTGATGGAAGTCTCCCAACGACTTCAGCCACTCCAAGAGAAATCATGCCACCCATTCTCTAAAGTTGAGAGCCAAGCAGCCAAGCTTGAACAAGTTGTCATCACCACAGAACAACCCATAGAAGGGTCAGTAAATGACATAGTAATCCAGGAATTTACTGAGCAAGAGGTTGTCACACTACAGCTTGAGCCAAGATCGAAGCATTCGAGGCAGAATTAATCAGACTTGAGTGACTCGGGATGAGTCACAGGTAAGTGTTGGGGGCCTGTTGGCCCTTGACCAAGTTTTGAAGAATACTTGGTCATATTTTACCATTTTTGGGACTACAACAGCTTGCCAAAGATGGAGCGCAACACGAAGCGGAAATTAAGGAAGCAAGACCTATTTTTGGGCCCCTTTTAGGGTTTTGGGTTGATGTAACGGGAAAGGAATGTCAGCCCATGGGTTTACCCATGCTTAGGCCTATTTTGTAATCTATAAATAGATAGGAAATGTAAGAAATAGTAAAATTTTTTGCTTAGTGCACTTGGTGATTTCTTAGTTGAAGTTGGCTAAAGTGCTAAGAGTTGGATCTGTGTGATTAAGTATTGTAAGGCTTCGTGCATTTCGTGTAAAATTCGCAGAGCTGAGTGCAAGTCCCTGTGAGAGACTGTAGAAGGATTTGTGTTGAAGTGCAAGGAAGAAGGATCTAGCGATCTGCGTAGATCTTTTGTCCTGTGTGAAGTAAGGGTCACTGAAGCTCTGTGTTGTAACCGCTTGACCAAAATAATATAAAGAAGAAGACTTTGTGGACATATCCCCAGGGTGGGGGTGAACCACGGTAACTATGTGTATTGTGCACTGTGCTTTGATATGATGTGTTTATCTCCTTCTTGGCTAAGTACTTGCTGTGATTAGATAGATCTAGTTATGCTCTATCCTTATGATGTATGAATGAATGTTAGATCTGATATATAAGATGCTTAGTGCTTGATCTGTTGAATCTAATCTATATTTTTGTGGCTAATTACTGAATCACCTTTATTCTAAGTATTCATTACGATGATCTATGCTATCTGCAAAGTACCATAAGGGTTAAATATTGGTGATTGATCTATGCTAAGTGCCCTGTAAAAGATATAATCACAGATCGGTGTCCCAGCTAAGGTTGCAGACATCTGAGTCCTGCAACCACCACTGCCTCTACCTCAGGTGAGACTTCATCTGCTTCGCAGGTGTTGCCGAAAGGACCGGTAGTTAGGGTTTTGTTGGTGCACTATTGAGAGTTGAACCTTGGGTCTTCCCCTATGCCAACAAATGGTTCTGTTGCTGGGACCTGGAACTGTGATTTCTGGGAACTAAAGAAGAAAAATATTTATTGCCCTAGTGCACAGTATTCTACTTGACCTACGAAGCTTTGTGCCGAGAAAGAAAGATCAGATCTGAAAGAAAGAGGTCAGACCTACAAGAAAGAGGTTGATACTGAAGAAAAGAAGTGAGATCTGAACACTTTATGCTCTAAGAAAAGTAAGAGTGGAAATTTTGAAAGAAAGAGGTCAGAATTGCAAAAAAGAGGTAAGATCTATAAGTTTTGTGCTCTAATAAAGGTAAGAATAGTCGAAATTTTTTTTTAGATCTGAAATCGTTGTGCTCTATATAGGTAAGATAAGTGAATTTTTTTGTTTCTAAAGCATGGATCTAGGTATGCTTGATAGATTCTCTCCTAGCTTCCAAACTAGGGCATTAATCAATGAAAGAAAGTTTGATATGAATAGATTTGATAAGTATAGTGAAAGATATGTTATACCTATGCATAGAAACAACTTTTGGACTAACCAGTGGATGCAGGATCCTAGAAAAAAAAAAATCAGACTAGCTACCATGATCCTGGTGCGTAGTACAAAAGAAGTTGGGGAACATTTAAACAAAAGAGAGGGTTAACCCTCTGTTATAGTTGCAGAAGACTAGGACGTCTTGCTAAGGAATGCCCTAGTGGAAGACCTAGTTGTCTCTATTGCAAAATCTTGGACCATGAAGTGTTGGATTTCCCTAGAATGATTGCTAAGCTTGAAAGAATGAATCTGAATGAAAAAAACCCTAAGGTAATCTGGAAATAGTAGAAACTCAGAAAGAATTAGAAAAGGTATTGCTACAGATGAAAGACACCTTAAATGATCACCGACATGTTAGGCTATCTGAGATCTTCAAAGAAAAGGAGCAAATCGAAGCAAGAATAGGGGACTTCAACATTGACTGTAATCTTGATGAAGAAACACAAGTGAACATTATGCCAGAAAGAACTTGGGTAGCTATAGGAAAGCCTGCCATGATCCCTTCCCTAGGAGGGACAAGTTTATTCAGAGGAAAGCTAGTAAACCTATGTGTAAGGCTTGCCCAGATACCTATGACTGTCAATGGAACTTTGACAGAGGAAGACTTTGAGATTATTAATTTTGTTGAAGACAACGCCCCGTTTACCATGCTCATAGAAAAACCTTGGATTGATAGAGAACAATCCAGACGAAAAGAAGAAGAAGAATTTTTGGAACAAAAGAAGCAAGAGCTACAAGACTTTATGACCAGAAGGATTATGCACTTGATTGAAGAATAGAAGAGCAGATCACAGATATTTAATGCTAGCAACTCTGATGTCAAAGCTAAGAGAACACTCGAGGATCCGCAGAAGATTGAGTTACCTATTTTTGATACAAAAGAAGTATTATTAAGGAACCCTGGGAAAGACTTTCAACAGCGTGAAGTAACTAAGACCACAGAAGATAAGCATCAGAATGATAAAAGAATTACTGAGATGAAGCTCACAGGGAAGAAGGCTAGAAAGTTAAGAAAGAAAAGGGCTAATACTATAAGGTTACAAGAAGTTTTAGAGGATACTTCGCAGACAGAAAAATTGTAGAATTGGAACTTCACCGAGATATCAGGACAACGACCTAGAGTACTTCACCATGACAAAGAAATATAGTTGTTGGAACTGGTATATCTGTTCACGTTCCACTCCGAACAGGTAGAAAAGAAATAAAGGTTCATCATCCAACCGTTGAAATGCACCATAACGGATAGAACGAAGTTAAATAAGGCCCCATATCCGTTGCAAGCAGACTGTTACTAAGTTTCCCTACTTAGTCCACCACACCACGCACCGAGAATACTTTTTGCTAAGTGAGAATTTGATCCTGAAACTTGATATTAACTCACCCGTAGATCATTGCCTTGTTCCCATACTATTCATTGTAGTCTCTGAATTCCTTTCACACCCAAGCTACCTAACCCAAGTTTGTATGTTGGACGAGCTCAGCGCTGCTGAGAAAATCATTGAAGAAGTTCTAATTGACTTAATGAATTAGAGAGCCATGTCAGAGCAAGGAATGTCTACAGGAGTACAGGCATCGTCCTCAGGAGCATTGTCATCTTTCCCCTCCAGTGCTCACACAAGACCATCCCGACTACCTTCGAAGAGACGATCTAAGCTCGGAAACGACTTCGCCATTGTGAAGATGATCCCAAATATATTGCCTAAGCATATTCCACCACTAATAGGAACAGTGAATCAAGACACTGTACCCAGAGACTTCGACTATGTTGTGGTCATTGCGTACCTCCCGAAAGGGGTGCGCGCAGTTCATGCTGACCAGGATAAGCTCACAAGGCTAAAATTTAGTGATTTTAACCTTGGATATTGCAAGGTTTACAGTACGCTAGCCCCGCACAAGTACTTAACTATCACAAAAGGGAGGAACCCAAAGATTTTCCCTCAACAATGGATCCACAACCTCATGCAGTCAACCCTCCTCAATGTAATGAAGATTCCATATTTCAGAAGGCATCAGGAAGTAAATGCATGCGTCAGATTGTTGTTGTCCTACTACCACGGAGGATACCTATGGTTGGACCGCCACATCACTATGGATTCGATTCTGATCAATTGGATCACGGGGCTAAGGATGCAGGGCCCTGACCCGTAGGAGTTTTACCCTGGAAAGACCACATATCGTGACCTCTCCCAATGAATAAAAGACACATATGGTGATCTAGAGAAGGGAACGCGAGGTTACAAGGTAGCCTCCATTGAGAATGCAGTAGTGTGCCTTGGTTTCCAGCTGATCGCAGGAAAGTTAGTCCGCAAAAACAAACCCACACCAGTGAATGGATTTATAGTTGACCTTGCAGGAAAGTGCACAGAGGGACTACAAATGAACTGGGCAAAGTACCTTATAAATAAACTAGAGCTTGATTGTAGACAAGCGCATGACCAAGGGTATGAGTTCCACTTTAGTTGGTTACTCATCCTCATCACTTTCATCGCATGGGAACTACCAGAGGGAGCCATTTTTTCGGAGATCGAACCTTTCGAACCACTAGCCGCGAAGTTCTGTACATTGTGGTACTCCAGTGACATGAATAAGAAGTGGCAGTCCAATGCCGTATTCCACACTTATTACAATCAGTTGAAGAATGCAATCCAGTCTACACCGCTCATCACACCCAACACACTTCATAGGTTTAGACCTTTGATGAAATTCAGCGCAAATTGTCACTTCACCTATATCACAGCACGCGTGGATGAGCACAAACAACAACTCTAGTCATACTATAAATTGACAGAAGAATATTTGGAGCAGATTACCAAGGAATGATCGACGAACCTCCTTTTTCTAGCAGACCCCGCAGAGATGTCCGACGTGGATAGCCCTGAAGCTATGTCAGATACACCTGGACCGCGCAAGACTAAGAACGATGTGGAAGTTCAAGATATCCAGAGCACATCCATGAAGACTACTTCGATCTCACCTGCGAAGGGAGGTGATGGTGAAGAACTAGGTGGTACAAAAGTTGAGCAGAACAAAGGCGCGGTTACTTTGCCTAGAGAAGAGGAGGATCCCTCCAAGAAAAGGAATACTACCCCACCAAATCCCTCATCCCGAAAGAAAGCTAAGGCCACTTGGACTAAGTTTAAGACTACCCTCACACGGGACGACTTTGATTTCTTGATCGCTGCACTGACTGATGCCTCGCTAGAGATCGCAAAAAAGAAAGAAGAAAAGCAGGAGGAGGTATTCAACTGGATCAAGGGTGAAATTCAAGAAGTGCAGCAAGCACTCCAGTCCAGTAGAGCAGTTTCTAAGACACCCTTGACAATAGAAACACCAGGAATAGCTGATGAGCCCACCCAGTTACGCCAGATCGTCGAGAAAGTCGAAGCTTGTCTTCGACGAGCTCAAGAAGACATAGCGCAAGCCACCCAGGCTTTGGCACAAGAACATAGCGCAAATAGAGAACAATAGAGGAAGGATGAATAGGAACAACTTGCCTTACAAGCGAAGTGGGAGGAGGAAAAAGAACAGTTACAGCAGAGTAAGGACCAGTTGCTAGCAAAGAAACTTGAAGTAGAGGAAAGATTTCACAAAGCACTTCGCTCTATGTCGGTCATAGAAGTAAAGATGGAAGAACATGTCCCACAACAGGTGGCACAACTGGAAGAAGTAATCTAGCAACTTCAACAGTGCATCACAAATCTAGAACTTTGTGCTGCGCCTGAGACTCCACAAGAAGTAAGAGATTTGAGGGAAGTAATTTCCCGTAACGTAGTTGGCCAATTAAAAACCTTGCCTTTGGAATGTAAGCAGCTGAGCGCTAGAAGCACCCAAAATTACGTGAACCTCATGGAGAACCTCGAATTGCAAACGTTAGAAGCAAAGCAACATGCAGATGTGCTACAGGCACAACTGAAGTCCTTGACCCCAATCGAGAGAATGAAGCGATTTCCAGAACAACGCACCACTCAACAACAGGTACACACGCTGCAAAGTAAAGTGATGGAAGTCTCCTAATGACTTCAGCCACTCCAAGAGAAAGCATGCCACCTGTTCACTGAAGTTGAGATCCAGGCAGTCGAGCTTGAACAAGTTGTCATCACCACAGAATAGCGCATAGAAGGGCTAGTAAACGACACAGTAATCCAAGAATTTACTGGGCAAGAGGTTGTCACACTGCAGCAGGTTGAATCAGCTTGAGCCAAGATCGAAGCATTCGAGGTGGAATTGATCAGACCTGAGTGACTCGAGACGAGTCACGGGTGAGTGTTTTGGGCCTGTTGGCCCTTGACCAAGTTTTGAAGAATACTTGGTCATAATTGACCATTTTTGGGACTACGACAGCTTGCCAAAGATGGAGCGCAACACGAAGTGGAAATTAAGGAAGCAAGACCTATTTTTGGGCCCCTTTTAGGGTTTTTGGTTGATGTAATGGGAAAGGGATGTCGGCCCATGGGTTTACCCATGCTTAGGCCCATTTTGTAATCTATAAATAGATAGGCAATGTAAGAAATAGTAGAAGTTGTTGCTCAGTGCACTTGGTGATTTCTTAGTGAAAGTTGGCTAAAGTGCTAAGAGTTTGATCTGTGTGATTAAGTATTGTAAGGCTTCTTGAATGTTGTGTAAGACTTGCAGAGCTGAGTGCAAGTCCCTGTGAGAAAATGTAGAAGGATTTGTGTTGAAGTGCAAGGAAGAAGGATCTAGCGAGCTGCACAGATCTTCTGTCCTGTGCGAAGTAAGGGTCACTGAAGCTCTGTGTTGTAACCACTTGACCAAGATAATATAAAGAAGAAGACTTTGTGGACGTAGCCCCAGGGTGGGAGTGAACCACGGTAACTGTGTGTATTGTTCTATGTGCTTTGATCTGATGTGTTTATCTTCTTCTTGGCTAAGTACTTGTTGTGATTAGATAGATCTAGTTATGCTTTGTCCTTATGATGTATGAATGAATGTTAGATCTGATATATATGATGCTTAGCACTTGATCTGTTGAATCTAATCTATATTTATGTGGCTAAGTACTGAATCATCTTTAGTCTAAGTATTTACTGCAATTTGTTTTGCTATCTGCGAAGTACCATAAGGGTTAAATATTGATGATTGATCTATATTAAGTGCCCTGTAAAAGACATAATCATAGATCAGTATCCCAGCTAAGGTTGCAGACATCTGAGTCCTGCAACCACCCCTGCCTCTACCTCGAGTGAGACTTCATCTGCTTCGCAGGTGTTGCCGAAAGGGTTGGTAGTTAGGGGTTTTTTGGTGTGTTCTTGAGCGTTGAACCCTGGGTCTACCCCTGTGCCAACAGTTACGCGCATAAACCCATGGTTGGGGATTCATACACGCAGGAAATACAAGTGGTACTTAAGCGCACATCTTATGGACACCCTTGTAACCCCTGTTGGTACCACTTCAAGTGGTAGCACACTAGACAACACCTGTATACGGATCGACCTAGATCTCCTGAAGCCCTCCATATATAAACCGATCGGTCGCCTGACTGCTATAGTGCTACCGAGAACAACACTTGAGAAGATACTCTCTAGTACGTAGGTAGTCAGGTAGTACGGATAAGGGCACGTTCTAGCCTCCTTAGTTGGTTCCCTGAGATATTGGGTTGAGTACTACTGTTGGACCTCGCACGTATATCAGATAGATATAACATAGGGAAAACCCTTTTCTATAGAACCCTTGAATACCCTAACCCTTGGGATGGAAACAAAAACAGAATAGACAAGATCTATTTCCGTGCAACTGTGTCTCCTGCATTCAGGTTGCGAAATTACTACACATTTCTTCCTGCTAAGCATTTGAGCATTTCGCCACTATGGTATTCTTTAGATCGGAGTATAACTCTGCAGGAGTAAAAAAAAAGTTTGGATCCCGTTGGCACCATTATTTGAGGCCTATCTCGTTGGATTCCTATTTTCTCTCTAATCACAGTCATACCTTTCATTTTTAACATTTTTTTCCCAGTGGACCCAAGCCCCTCTCAACTTCCCCATTTTTCCACCTATTCCATTATATTTCTCTTCTTTCCCTAATCATCTGTTACCTATCACTTATAAATCCTTTTTGTGGTCCCTCCCACCCATTTTTCCTTACCCGCACTTCCCCTCTCCAAATGGCCACCACTCGCAACCAAGACCTGCAAGCTTCCATCAATCAAACGACCTCTAAAATTGCCTCTACCAATTCTCGCCTTCAACAATTAGAAACCCACGTCGAGCACAAATTTGAAACCATGGATGCCAAATTCATGAACCAATTTAACACCCTCCATTCTGTTGTCAACCATTTGTTGAACCTTTCTTTGGGTCCTTCCTCCTCGGACCAACCTGATGTTGTTGAATCCTCTCATTATCTACATATTCAATCCAACTCCTTTCAGCGTGACTCGTCTTCCCCGTGTTAAGGTCAATAAATTTGATGGCTATGATCCTATGGGTTGGGTCACTCAAATGGAGAATTATTTTTCTCTACATGGTATTACTGATGAATTGGCCAAACTTCGTTATGATGTCCTCTATATAGATCATGAACGATGGAAATGGTGGCAATGGCGTAAAAATTCACATCAAGGGTATGTTTCCTAGATCCATTTTTTTGTTGATATTTATAATGTCTTTGACACCGATACCCACTATATTGATCGTTTGACCAAGTTGAAATAGTCTAGAATAGTGGAAGACTTTATATCTTATTTTGAGAATTTGTCCTTTCAAACCAAGGGAATTTCAGATGCTTCCTTCCGTGAATGTTTTATCAGTGGCCTAAAGGATGAAATCTGATCCCAGGTTCTCATGGCCCACCCTCATACTTATTTGGAAGCTACTAAACGTGCTAAAGAAGCCCAACAAGTTATTTTTTCCCATAAAAAAAAACCCTCTTTTATTCCTCACCCTCACCCCACTAATATTAACCTCCCTGTCACCCCCCTCAAGGTCCATAAATTAACTAGCGTTGAAATGGTTGAACGTTAATTGAAGGGTCTTCGCTATAATTGTGATGAAAAATATTTTCCAGGGAACAAGTGTAAGGAATAAAATATTTTTATGGCATGTTCCTGAAGAAGATGTGACAGTTCCAATTGTTGAAGAGCCATCCCTTTCCGATGCTACCCCGGAGCCCGATGACCCACTTGAAGTTGAACAGCTCATTTCCCTACATGCTCTCACTGGTTTCTATTCTCCCCAAACCCTCAAGCTCATTGGTTGTATTAATAATAGGAAGGTCATCATCTTGGTTGACAATGGTAGCACCCACAATTTTATCCATCGTCGCATTGCCCATGAAAACAATTGCTATATCCGTGTTGTCAATAACTTTCAAATAATGATAGCCAATGGTGGGTACATGAAATATGGTGGGCATTGTGAAAATGTATGTCTTCATATTGGACATTACCACCTTAAATATCATATGTTTTCCATCAAAATGGGTGGGTGTGACATTGTGCTAGGTGTTGAATGGTTACGCACTTTGGGTCCTATTATTATGGATTTTAAGGAATTAACCATGCAATTCCAATAGGAGGGACAAAGGTATCACTTCCAAGGTCTCACAGTTGGTTCTCCTGAGATCATCAGTTCCCATTGCATGGAAAAACTCCTCAAGAAAGGTCACTCCAGTATTATTGCTCAACTCCATTCTATTCACGTGGTTGAGACACCCTCTCTGAATCCTCATGTCCAAGCTATTCTCTCCAAACACCAAGCTAGTTTTTCCACTCCTAAGGGACTTCCTCCTTCTTGTGGTGCTCATGATCATTCCATAGCCCTTGTTCTTAGTAGTCTTCCTCCCAATGTTCTACCTTATCGTCATCCCTTTTCCCAAAAGAATGAAATTGAGAAAATCATGCAGGAATTGCTCCAAGCGGGTGTTATCCGCCCCAGTACCAACCCTTATTCTTATCCTGTGGTCATGGTACTTAAGAAAGAAGGTACTTGGTGCATGTGTCCTGGATTTCATTCCCTCGATAAACTAACCATCAAGGACAAGTTTCCCATTCCTATCATTGATGATCTCTTGGATGAGTTGAGTGGTGCTCATTATGTCACCAAACTTGATCTGCATTCAGGCTATCACCATATCCGTATGCAAGTTGTTGACATCCCCAAGAATGATTTTTGAACTCATGAGGGTCACTATGAGTTCTTGGTCATGTCATTTGGCCTATGTAATTCCCCCTCCACCTTCCAAAGTCTCATGAAACGTGTCTTCTATCCTTTTCTCCATAATTTTGTATTAGTTTTCTTTGATGATATTCTCATCTATAGTAAAACTTGGAAATCCCATCTTTCCCATGTGGATCAAGTTCTTCATCTACTCTCTCAGCATCAAATTTTCCTCAAACACTCTAAATGTTCTTTTGGCACCTCAGAAGTTGAGTACATGGGTCATATTGTTGGCAGGATAGTGTCCGGGTGGATCCTTAGAAGATTGAAGCCATGGAAGATTGGCCTCTCCACAAGACCATCAAAATGTTGCATGGTTTTTTGGGTTTAACAGGATATTATCATAAGTTTGTTCAGAATTATGGCAAGATTGCGACACGTCTCACTGCTCTACTTAAAAATAATTATTTCACGTGAACTTTTGTAGCTGTTCAGGCCTTTCAATCATTGAAGGAGGCTATGTGCACTACTCCGGTCTTGGCCCTTTTTTATTTCACAAAGAACTTTGTCTTGGAATGTGATGCCTCCAGGAGAGGAATTGGAGCAGTCCTTATGCAAGAGGGTGGACCTTTGGCCTTTAGCAACAAACAATTGTCAGACTTCCATTTGGGCCAATCAATCTATGAAAAGGAAATGTTGGCTATTTTGCATGCATTAGATCTTTGGCGCCCTTATATCTTGGGACAACGCTTCCAAATTAAGACAAATCATCAAAGCCTCAAGTATTTTCTGGAGCAACGACCTTCCTCTCCAGAGCAACAAAAATGGATAACTAAGCTCTTTGGATATGATTATGAGAACATTTACAAGAAAGGCAAAGAAAATGTGGTTTCTGACACTCTTTCTCGAAAATATGAAGATGAAGGGTCCTTTTTCTCCCTATCCTTCATTATCCCAGATTGGCTCCAAGTTGTTCTCTAGGAATGGCTACAAGATCTTAAAATTTTGCACCTGATCCAATAGTTGCAAGACAATTCTCCAGTTTCCCCAGGGTACTCTT
>JASDQU010309035.1:26967-43549 GCA_032191745.1 Picea mariana
TACACTAATGTTAAGAGGATGTACTTTTCAGATAGATCGCAGGGAAGGATTAATCCTTGAAAGGATAATATCTTCACTTGACTTGACTAGTTGTTATTGCCTTATGTTAAAATAATATTTTTATAGGATAATATTAATTTATTCTAATATAATTGGTGTTCATTCTTCATAATGACGAAAGGGTTGTAATTTAGGAAGAATGGGGAAGGCTTGGTATTATGATAGATAATGGTGTATGATGGAAAAAAATCTTAATGGAGAATAAACTCGATGATTTGCAGAAGTTGGAAGGATGTATTACAAGTTGTAGCTTCATTAGTCATTTCTTTATTTAAACTGTCAAGTTGAGTAATCACAGTTGTTGTTTACATTGACATGATGTATGCATGATAATCTAAAGTCCCGCAGAAGATGCATCCCTTCTTATGACTCATATTTTATTTTAATGAACTATTGACTGAATGGCGTGCTCGAAATTGAAATAGAATTGTGACTCAAGTTGGTTAATGTTAGATAGATTGTGTATGTCGGATATCTTGCGTGCTTGTAAATTAAAGGTCGATTGAAGTAATTTCTAAATGTTTGGATTTCCTGGCGGTGCGTCATTCTAATGTTGAATCAATGATTGTTATTTCTCGCTCGCATTGAAGGGTCATGCCACATGTGCCATTGAGGCTGGTTACGTTGGGTTGGACTGATGATTGTCCTTAGCTTAATAGGTTTGTCTTGCTTGTGATGGGTGGGAAGTAGAAACCTCCTTGTAACTCAAAACAATAGCCAACCTTGAGACCTTAAATGGTCATGGTCAAAATCAATGGGAACTTGGGCTTGAGCGTTGCTTATGTGTCTTGGAGGTCCTAACCTTACACGGTAGGATAGGCAGGTAGTCATTTTCATTTTGGTCTGATTGATTTTCGTATGTTTCATCCAAATGCGGGATGTTCTAGTATGCTAGGTTGTTATGTTTGTCTGTTGCCTGAATTGCATGCATTATGTTCGTCATCGAGTTGCATTGTTGGCAGTTTGTTGTTGTTACCTTCCTGTTTAAAAAAATAAAAAAATTCTCTTGTTATGCGGCATCTGTTGTCTTAACGACTGTGGTTGTTACATATGGTATCAGAGCTAGTTCGACCCGCGACTTGGGATCACTATAGTTTCCTTGATTAGATATTTGATTATAATGTCACTAATTAAATTGATGTCTATTCGTGCAGGTAATCATTGTTAGAGGACACCACAAAGGTAGATGATGGGTTGCTAAGGGAGGAGGTGTGACACTGCCAGTAGAAGCCATGCCTAAGGGGTCTTAACCCCTAGGGAGACGAACAGGTTGTCGGGAAGGAAAAAATAGTTGTGGGTGATGTGGTTGGGTTGATGAGGTCCTTTCAGAGGATGTCTGAGGCACTGATGAGCCATTTGGATAGAGATGAGGATAGGGCACCTTCACCTCCCAAGGGTCCACTGCGCACTTCAGTTGGTATTGGTAGCATTCACCACGAACTCGAGAAGGTCAAATTTCTCGAGTTCTTTGGTGCCTCAGATGATGCAGCCACCACAGAATGGTTGGAGAATATGGCGATGCGATTTTCACTTCACAAATATACCTCCAACATGAAGGTTTGCATGGAGGTCTTTCAACCGAAGGGGAGTTCTCTTATATGGTGGAAGACGTTCCTACCACAATTGAATATGGTCGTCGAAGACGTGTCATGGGAATTGTTCAAGGAATGGTTCTGAGAGAGGTATCTATTTGAGGAATTCATTGAGTGTCAATTCAACGAGTTCAACGCTTTGCGACAGGGTGTTAGTATGGTTCTCGAGTACGAGGTCAGTTTCATGGAGCTGCTTCAGTATGCTCCGCACCAGAATACTGAGAAACTTAAGGTCACCAAGTTTGTGTTTGGCCTTAATGTCAACATTCGTGCAAAAGTGAGGATTTTCATGTCTCAAACCTTGCACGATGTTGTTCAGAAGACCCTCATAACAAAGGAGGATCTTATCAGCGGGGGTCAGAGCAAGACTCCAATGAGACCCTCGGGACAGGTGTCATCTGGTGCGTTGCAGCATCAGACACCGATTGGACATTCACCAGGATTTCGAGGCACTAATAGAGGATCCACATGCACTATGCCATGATGACCGATGCCTCAGCAACAAACTCCTTACAGAGGAACACAACACCAGCAACAACGTCGACCACATGAGCAACAATTTAGGCCTGTTTAATAGTACAGACCAGGGTTCCAGGCCGGTGGGCCGTCAGCTTCTACTTCGGGTACCAAGAGTACTGTATCGAAGAAAGGGTGTTGGACATGTGGAGAGCCACATTACCAACATGAATTCCCAGTTGAGATAACCAAAGCATCAGGATCAGCCGTACCCACTACCGTGGGAGATTTGGGCAAGGCCCATCAGATTCATGCAGCAGTGAATAACCACTAGGTAGAGCACCAGTCGACTATGCTCGAAACATCAGGTACCGTCGCTAACCAGACCCTTAGTATTTTAATAGACCCAGGTGCTACAAAGAGTTTTATTTTTGGTGCAACGCTAAAAATAATTAAGATAAAGGTAGTAGAATAGGATGCGGTTAGCTTTGTAGAAATGGTTTCAGGAGCCAAACAAAAGTTTGGAGGGAAGGTTACGGGTTGTACCCTTAACCTGGGATAGTTTTTCACAAGGGACAACATGTACATCATAATTTTAGGGTCTTATGAGGTCATGATCAGTATGGACTGGTTGGAATCGCATGAGGTGATACTCAACTGTAAGACAAAATGATTGAGCTTGGTCGATGATGAGGGAAAAATACACGTGATTGTAGGTTGGAACCAGGGAATCTTTTTGAGGTTCATCTCTTCCTTGCAGCTACAGAAGAGCATGCACAAAGGATGTAATATTTACACAATCCTTGCGTTAAACAAGAAGGGAGTAGCGGAAGGTATAGAAAACCTTTCGGTGGTGCGAGAGTTTATGGACGTCTTCCCTGAGGAGTTACTTGGGATTCCGCCAGAGAGGGAATTGGAATTTACCATCGACTTAAAACCAGGAACTGAACCGATAGCAAGAGCTCCTTATCAGATGTCGACCCCGGAGTTATAGTAGCTCAAAATGCAACTGAAAGAGTTGTTGGACCTAGGAATTATACGTCCAAGGGTATCACCATGGGGTGCGACTGTTATTTTAATATAGAAGAAGGATAGGACATGGAGAATCTTCATTGACTACCATCAATTGAACAAGGAAATGATCAAGATTAAATATCTGTTGCTAAGGATTGATGATCTATTTGATCAGATGAAAGGATCGACAGTGTTTTCAAACATCCACTTGAGATCAGGGTATCACTAGTTATGGATCATGGAGGATGACATCCCTAAGACCGCTTTTAATATGAGGTTTGGAAATTATGAGTTTACTTTTTTACCATTTGGACTGATGAACGCCCTAGGGGTATTTATGAGTTTGATGAATGGGGTGTTCCATGAATACTTGGACAAGTTCCTCCAAGTATTCATAGACGATATTTTGATTTACTCTTGGACGATGGAGGAGCATGACGAGTACTTGTGCATGGTACTACAGTGTCTACGAGAGAACAAATTGTATGGGAAGCTGTCCAAATGCTTGTTTTATCAATAAAAGATTCATTACTTAGGGAATGTCATCTCCGACAAAGGTATTGTTGTGGATCCGACAAAGGTATTGTTGTGGATCCAACAAAGGTCAAGGCTATTATGGAATGGACTGCGCCGATGAATTTCCCAGAAGTGCGTAGCTTCATGGGTTTAGCGGGATACTATCGACGGTTCGTCGAAGGTTTTTCGAAGATAGAAAATCCAATTATAGAATTGCAAATGAAGAACAAGAAGTTTTTTTGGACCGAGAAATGCGCGAAAGATTTTCAGAGGCTCAAGGTGATGTTGATGACAACACCGATACTAAAGGTCCCAGAGATGGACGTGGACTTCTTGGTATGCACTGACGCATCCAAAGAAGGCCTAAGAGAGTGCCTGCAATAAGGGAGGGTCCTTATTCCTTAGAGGCCCTTAGTCTCCCATGAGATCACCTGATGGAGTATTGATTTGAGGGGTTTGATGTCTATCAAAATCAGTCAAGAGGCGAGTGGCACCCTTAGAGAATGTAGTGTGTCTTGAAGGGCACATCGTGCAAATAAAACATAAAGAGGTGAGTGGAACCCTTGGAGCATGTAGTGCATCCTAAAGGGCACGCCATGATGTTAACCATGATAAGTTAATAAACCTAGTGCCTAGAAAACTGTGCATCCTTAGGACCTGGTTGGCCTTAAAAAATAATGATGTGATGAGTAAATTTTAATAACAATTTTTCACTTAAGAATTGTAGCCAAGACTAGTGAATTGAAAACCTAGGTCTATGTAGAGCCTTTGAACAAAAAAAACTAATTAGACATGTAACAAGAAGGGGGTAAAGAAATACAAGCATTAATAATTAAAGTAGAAATTTTAATAAAGGTTTAATTAATAAAAGGGGTAATTGGTTGTTTTTGTCTAAACCTGGTAATTCTGAACTTAGTTATAAAAAGGGGAAACTTAAAAAAAAGGGAAACTTAAGGAAAAGGGGAAACTTAAAGAAAAAGGGGAATGTCTAACATAGTAAAGAATCTAGTCTTTGGAACTTTCTATTTATGAACTCAACTAGTATTTAAGTAAGGCGTAAGTCATTTAAGAATTGTAAGGGAATAGTGGGACACCATGGAGTGTTTTTAGGAACTCGTTTAGGTGGGTAAGGGAAATAGGAAAATTTACGTAATTAATAATTTGTTTTTCTGGTGCAACTAGGGGATCGAGTGACATGTGTATGGGGGAGGTTTTTCATAATTAAATAAATGATAAAGGAATATAATGAGGGTTTGGCAAACTAATCACTTGAAAACTATATAAAAAGAATGGTAGAGGAGGAGTATGGATCACATCTGGCTTGTGTAACGTTACGCTCCCGAAATTTCATCTTGACTGATTTTCTCTTGTGGGAGTTGTGATACCCAACTCGGGTAAGCGAGGCAAACTGAGAGCTAGCATTCTCTGGTATTGTGTGCGTGGTTTCTTTGTGGCTCGTGGGGACCCAGGGGGAAGAAGAGTACCCCTAGCATTGGATGGGAGGTACCGGTGAGGTCTCATCAGTTGACTAGTGGGATCTGGACAGAGCGAATGCGCAGGACAACGTCAACGAGATCATTGCCTTCAGATTCGGTACGTGTATTTAAATTTTGTTATATTTCAGTTAAAATTTTCCTGTGTATGAGATTATAATTATGATGAAGCAACTGATGCATTTCCAATTGACGCTACTTTATCTGTTCATAGTAATGTTTTAAATCTAAGCTTTATTTAAGTTTCAATTCCTATTGTCGTCTTAGAATGTTGGTTGTAGTCGAGTTGGGATCTTAAAACTCATTTGCTTTGTAACCTATCCCTTCAGTAGTGATTTACAGTGATGTTTTTGAGCGATTTACAATCATCTTGTTGAGTACAGTGATTTGATGACGATTTATAGTGTGTTTCTTGAGCGATTTTCAGTGTTTTTGTTGAGCGGATTACAATAATGTTGTGGAGCGATTTACAATGATTTTTTTTGAGCGTCTGTTGAGCGAATACTGTGATTTTTGAGCGAATTGTTGAGCGGTGGTGGATAATTCGCATTCACATGAATAATTTGCATTCCATTTACAGTGATATTTCGCTGCTACAATAATAATTTGTTTCACAATGATAGATGCATTTACGGTGATGATTGAAATTTCGGCGAACTGTCACTCTCTGGTATAAAATTTATAATTTTATATATATATATCAATTGATTGGTATTCAATGGTTATAAAAATCATGAATTTAGTCGACCAATAATTTATGTTTACAGTTTTTATAACTGATATAATCCTTAGTGGAAGGAGGGATGCCTAGAATTATGTTATCGATTTTTTTAAATTAGATATTTTCATTGCTTGGATACCTGTATAGCCCTTACTTCTTGCAAGACATCAACGAATCACCAAGGATGGATGCTAAAATCGAAAATAGAATAAAGACATCAGTGATCCAGATGGATATCGGTGGCCACCCACCTTTTCCAACTGGATCAAAATAGTTTTCTGACAATTTTGGCAATTTACTATTTTTAGCAGTTTTAACTTCCGCGGCCATTTTGAGGGCCTAAATGAAGGTTTTTCAGGATCAAGTTCCTAAATGTTATCCTAAGGAGTAATTGAGCCCTGAAATGAATCTCCTCGACGATACCTTTCCAATGGGCTATCACACGCCTAAAACGGAGATCGTATGCAAAAGTTACGACCCCGGGAAGTTGATGTACTAACTTACCCAAACGAGGCCCACATGACTTTTGGCGCTTCATCTCCTAGGGTTAGGTTTTTGGATGTCTAGGGTTTTTGGCATTCTTTCTTATTGTAAAAATTTCTTCAGAGCCTCATTGTAACCTTCTTCTTGCGAATGCATGCTACCATCACATCTCTTCTTAGAGATAAGCTGCCACCATTCCGGCAAGCTTGTTTCTGCTGCATTTTACAGTTTCAACGTATTTCATTATTGAATAGAAAACTAGTTTTACTGTATCTCTATTATTTTGTGTTAAGCACCTGTTAAAAATCTGTATTCATTTTGTTCTGCTCATAAAATTCGGATCATTGGTATCAGAGCGGTCTGCTCTTTCTCGTCTTAATGCATGTCCCCAACAAGGTCAGAGTACAAAGAGTTGGGTCTCGAGCTTGTTTCTCTTGAGGAAAGAATCTCTCGCACGCCCTAGCGACCTCCCATGGCAGGAGAAAAGAAATATGATGGGATAGAAGATCTTTTCAAACTGTTGATTGAGGAATCCCTCACGCAACAGAGGAAGAAGATGATTGATAGTTTCACGCAAATCCTTCGGCGACTACCAAGAGGCGATGCCCCTTGACATTTCACCTTTATGGATTCCAAGTTTTACCTTTGGAATTTCACCTTGGGTGCTGGGTGTTGCTTGGCCGCCTTGGGTGTTGCTATCATCCTCTTGTAGAAACTCTATACTTTTACGGTAGCATCCTCCTATGAAAACCTGAGTCACATCCTCCTCGAGATGCCCTAGATGGGTCCCCAACCTCCTCATGCGGAAACCCCTAGAAACACACGTCCTCATGTTTATGTGTTTACCCTTTTACATTTACTTAATCATATTTAAAAATTATTGCGCTGGCTAGTTGATTGCCACGTCTTGGTAATTAACAAAGTTTAAAGTGGTATGGAGACAGTCTCATTGATTAAAAAAGATTAAAGTGATACTGAGAAAAGCGTTCTTGAGAGAAGTGTAGCTGAACCATTTAATTTAGGGGTTTCAGTAATGACTGATTCCGAGTTTACCTTTGGGGTTTCACCTACCGATTCCACTTTTTACCTTTGGAGTTTCACTTTTATGGATTCCAAGTTTTACCTTTGGCATCTCACCTTTCTATTGGCGGGTGTTGCTTGGCCACCTTGGGTGTTTCTATCATCCTCCTACAGAAACCCTAGACTTCTATGGTAGCATCCTCCTATGAAAAACCAAGTCATGTCCTCCTTCGGAAGCCCTGGACTTGTCTTCGCATAGAACCCAACATCCTCATGTGGAAACCCTAGAACCTCACTCTTAATTTTACTTTAATTGAGTGTGTGGCAACATTTACTATTCATGATTTGCATTTTGGTTTTTTTTACCATGGCTTTTTATTGTTTGTGGGGTGGGTGGCAATTTACTATTCTTGAGGTGCACAGTATTTTACTGTTCATGGGGTATTGTGGTATTTTAGTGTTCATAGATGTCTAAATGTAGGGAGTTTCAACTATTCTAATACTAAAATATTAAATGCAAAAGATAGCATTTCGATTGTTAAGTTTCTTGGCATTTCTCTGGCCCCCCCAAAAAAAACACTGTTTGGTCCATAATGTGCAGAATGATTAGTGCTTACAGTGTGAATGTCTATCTGGCATAATAGGGAATGCAATTCATGTCTCTCTCTCTCTATATATATATAAATCTATAAATCTATCCGTAAAATTTAATATTTTAGCATTTGAAATAGTTGAAAGTGGTTTACAGAGAGTCAAATGATCATTTGTGAAGCTGATGAACAATTTGTGAATGCCATATCTAGAATCCAACTAAGCTATACAAACAAGAGCCATTAGTACTTTCTTCCTATTGTAACTGTGGGTTTTGTTGTTCTTCCTTGCCTTTTTATAGAGCTTCCCCCAACTGTGAATATTACAATTTCTAAAGAGAATTCATCGCCTATGTTTACAACTACCCCAACTATGAATATTACAATTTCTAACGAAAATTTCAAACAAATGGAATTGTTGAATTCATGGATTACATGGTGTTCTCCATAGTCTATTTTTTCAGTTTAGGTAAAGATTTCTTTCAACTGATAAAAGTTTAGCCACGAAGATATTGACTATTTCATCCAAGGTTAGGTTCCATGTCAAATATATATGGTTAAGAACATGTGTTTACTCTGAAGAGGTAACAAGTTCAAATCCAAAGAGGATAGGGTATGTATACCTCCCTAGACTTTACCAGTCAAATAGTTGAGCAGAGGAGGTCTCATACACCAATTTGATGTCTGGCTTGGTCGTGACCTTAAAAATAAATTATTATTATTATCATCATTATCTTTTTATGATTAAAATAATTCTAATATATTTAACAAAGATTCCATTCTTTATATAAATTATAAGATAAATATACATCTCAAGTTTTCAACAATAACATTTTAAATGAACTCTACCAAGATAACATTTTAAATGAACTCTACCAAAATATATATATTTAGCTAAGTGCATATTTTTTTCAAAACTGCAACAATATATTTAATCAAACACAAAACATCATTTTAAATAGACTCTACCAAGATATATATGTTTAGCTAAGTGCATATTTTTTCCAAAACTACAACAATATATTTAATAAAAAACAAAACATCATATATTTATAGTTATTTTATTTATTATTTTGCTAATTTATAATCTATTTCCGATTATAATTTATTTTGAGTTTATTATTTCACAAGAGCTTCTCAATTATATGGTCTCAACCTTTTCAACTTATATAAGAGAGAAATTGAAATCTCAACCAATTAAAAATAACATAGTCTCAACCTAAAATCTCAACCAATTAAAAGTAAAAACCATGAAATCCAATTTCTGTTATATTAAATATTTAATTATTATAATAATAAAATCTCAATTAAAAAGAGAAATCATGAAATCCAATTTCTGACATTTTAATATTTAATTATTATAATAATATTTTTTGAATGTAAATTTTTAAATAAATAATAATTAAGCTTTAGTATTAGTATTCTTGTTCCAAATTAGTAATAATAATAAGTCTTTTACCAAATTAGTATTCTTGTTATTTGTTATCTGCTTCTCAACAATGTAAGTCCCGGAAAGCCAGAACTGAAACTTGTAATGTTCCACTTTTCTTACTGATTATATCTATTTTATGTATATTTCTTTGTATATGTAATTATGTATATAATATTCATTAGGATCTCGAGCGTTCATTCCTCAACCTCTATCAATCCCAATATACCGGGCTTCAGGTCTGGAGGAGGCTTGCTTTTATAAATAAAAATATCTGATCGGTTTGAAGGGGCTCTTATTAATGTTCACGTTCTCCTCCAGTCAAAGAAAAAAGTGATCACGAGGGAAAGAAGGGAAATTTAGTTTTCGCATTTGAATCTCATAAAAAAATAAAATATTGTTATCTACTTCTCAACAATGTAAGTAGTGATCACGAGGGAAGAGGGAAATTTAGTTTTCGCATTTGAATCTCATGAAAAAAAAATATATGGCAATTGAGATAAATGCATTGATCCATCCTCGCTTGCTTCCACTAGAGAAGAGATTCAATTTTTGGGTTGTAATATGTTTAATGTACATGCTTATTTTTACAATACATGTTTGTTTGTACAATAATAAACTTACGTAAATATATACTTTGAAATGTTTCTCCTTAGTGTTCAATACTTATCACATTCACAATTTTTTTTCTATTTGTCTTTCTAGGCATTGTATTAACTTATAAATGTATACTTTGAAATGTTTCTCTTTTTATGTTCAATACTTACCACATTTACAATTTGTTTTCTATTTGTCTTTTTAGGCATTGCATTAACTTATGCATTATTTTGGTTTGCTTCAACAAGTTTTCTTGTAAAATGTTTAATGTATCAAGTTTTCTTGTAATATGTTTAATGTGCATATGTTGGCATAGAGGCAGACTCAGGGTTCAATGCTTCAACAATGCACCAACAAAACCTTAACTACCAGTTCTTTTGGCAACACCTGTGAAACATATGAAGTCTCACCCAAGGTAGAGGCAGGGGGGTTGTAGGACTCAAGTTTCTACAACCTAGCTGGGATACATATTTGTGATTACAACACTTAACAAAGCACTTAACCAACATTATGCATTAAGTTATTGTTATCACATGTTTCTGTAGGGGGGACGTTTTTCCCTTGGTTTTGGCTGCTAGGTGACAAAAGGTGAAGAAAGAGGCTAAAAACCCACTAAATGGTGCTTATCCTAAGTTCATTGGGGTCGATGTGACCGTTTGGAACACTGTGCTAAGAGGCACGTAGATCTAGGTGGCTAAGATATGAGCGCTCCAAATCAACGATCGTTGATCATATCGGGGCCCCAACATGCACGAATGATAAAAATTGTAGGGCGGGCCGGGTTTTAAACCATGGTTTTGTGGAGATGCTATGTGTCAGCCAGAGACACACATCGGGCCCAAAAGCACTAAAGAATCAAACCACTTTTCGCAGCCCCGATATGCGCATGTGTGTATAAGGCCCTATCCCGGGTCAAGTGGCCGCTCTGTCACCTCGGCAGCTATCCCCCACTCCATCTCTCTCCTCTGTCCGTCACATACCCCCTCTCCCCTATAACTTTCTCTCCCTCACACCTATCCTCCACTCACTATTCCACTTGTCGCATATCCCCTCCTCATATCCTGCCACCTGTACCACCTCACTCCACATCACCTCCGTCACATTAGACCTCAGCTCCCGCTTGTGTGCCCCCCACGCTATCCTCAGCCTCTTCTTCACATCCATGATTGTCCACCTAGCCACCTCCACGTCCTCTATTCCATGCCGAGCACGCCAATCACATCGTCGGTTTCCACGACCGCTGTCAGGCTGCCTCACGAGCATCCAACTTAGATCCAAATGGTAGAACACAGAGGCCGTCAAATTCCACAGGTGCAGTACTGACTCGGGTCTTCTCGATCCCAATGAAGAAGTTATTAAGTTAGTTATTGGTGGTTGAACATCGTTTCCACCATAAATGGAAAGCCCGAGAAAGGACTGTCAGCAAGTCGACTCAGCTGCAGAACCTTTTCTGGAACACGATTGTGTCTGACAAGAGCTCGCTTCTGACAAGAGACTGCATGCACAGTCTGCCAGGAAGCATGTAGACATAATTCCTTCAATGCAAAGACTCGAGCACACTTCTGTAGTTTTTTTTTGAGTATATAGGGGTCTTCCTCATATTTTGTGAGGGTTGATGGTTGAGCTAAGCTCCCGATCTGTAAATTTTTAGTGAAGCCTCTGGTTCTCTGGTTATGTATCTGTATTTGAGACTTCTTGTTTACTGAAAGTCAATTTCCTTCCATATCTCTGTAACAACTATGTTAGAACACTCGGGCATGGATGATCCAGTCGAGGGTAGTTATGTTTTTGTGATGTAGGTTTGATCATAGTGGCATCACGACTAGTTTTAATCAGTTTCTTGTGTTGTCTTTTCCCTCCAACACTGAATGACTTGGGCATGGATGATCGAGTCAGGTTGTTGTTATTGAATTGTGATGTATGTTTTATTTCAGTTCAGTAATAATTTCATTCAGTTCCTTAAAACTCTGAATCAAGAGGATCTTGTCCTTTGATTTTTTTCTCCTTAAGCTGCTGGAAGACCGGATGTCAAGTTCTTCCTCCTACTCACCCTTATTACAACCTACCGACTAAAGTTAGATTAAGACCTCACTTGCCTATGCATTCCAGTCCAATTTTCTGAGTTAAAGCGATATAATCATGACTTTTCATCCATTAGACCCCCTTTAAAACTATTCAATGTGACATACAGACTAATGGGTATTGGGATCACCTCTTCAACAATCCATAGGTGACTTCCAGTGCTAACAATTATGATTCTTATTCACATCGCAGATTAACCCTTATTACACATTAACACAATAGTAATCAATATTAAGCGCATCTAATCATTTAGCACATAACATCAGAGCAGATCTAACATTTATTCATATATAAAGCACTAAGCATCAATGGATCTACCTATCACACATCAGGAACAATGCGCTAAGAAAATAGATACATAAACACCATGAACAACATTTCACAAATCACAACAACACAGGATATATGTGGTTCACCCCAATGTGGGGATATGTCCACCAGCTTATTCTTCTTATTTATTAGTATTCAAGCTTCTTACATCCCTCTTCTCCTGCGCATAAATCCACAGAGCCAACTCCACCAAGGGAGAAGAGATCTGTGTGCACCTCGCCAGATCCTCCTTCCCTGAATTAGGTCAGGGCACAAAGCCTTACACAGTCTGTGCACAAAGTCTCTTACAATACTCTTTGTACAAAGCCACTAGTCATGCACTAAGACAATGACCTGTCTAAGCCAATTACCACCTTAATTACATCGCCTAACTACTTATTTATACATTTAAAAAAGGACTAATCATGGGTAAACCCATGGGCTGACATACCATACCCGTTACATAAACCCTAAGAGCCCAAAAATCCCTCAAAATGGGCGAGATCCCGAGATCTTTGCTTCACTTGGGCACTCTGTCTTCGATCATCCTGTCAAAGTCCCAAAAATGGTCAAACGCGACCAACGTTTCCTCAAAACTTGGTCGAGGGCCAACAGGCCCCCAACACTCACCTGTGACTCATCCCAAGTCACTCTGATCTAGGTAATACCGCTTCGAAGGCTTCGAGATTAGCTCAAGCTGCCTCGACTTGCTGCTTCACCAGAGCCTCTTGCTCAACGAACTCTTGAATTACTTGCTCGGTGAGAGGCCCTTCTAGGCATTATTCCACTGTTGTGACCACTTGTTCTAGCAATGAACCTTGTTCATTGATCTCTTCAAAATGTGTTCAGGCTTCGTCCTGCACCTGTTGGAGTCTCTGTGTCACCTCCATAACTTTTCTCTGGATGGAAGTGACCTGCTGTTGAACTGAATGCTGCTCCTGCGACCTCTTCATCTTCTCCATTGCAGTAAGAAGCTTCAGTTGCACTTGCATAGTCGATGCCTATTGCTTCGCCTCCTGGAGTTGTGCCTACAATGTCCTCAGCTCTGGGTCTTCTGTAAGGCGCTCATAGGTTTGCGCACTTTGGTCACTTAGTTGCTTACATTATGAGGCCAATGCCCTAATTTTTTCTACTGCGCTCCTGACAATTTCTTACCTCTGATCTTGCACTTCTTACGGAGTGCTCAACAGTGCTTGAAGTTCTAACTCTGCTACTCTTGCTTGAAGCTATTGAATGGCTTCCATGAGCTTCCCCACTTGCATCTCTGTCGACTTTGGTTCCTCCTGTGCCAAACCCAGCACAAAGCGAAGCGCTCTAGTTATTGCCTCTCTGACTACAGTCTGCTCTACAAGCAACTAGTCTGTTTCTTTCTGCATCTTCTCTTTGTCCACTTCGAACTTCACCCTAAGGTCATATTTCTCTTGCTACGCAACTTGAAGTTGCTCTAAGGCCTCCTCCTTTTCTTGCTTCAAGGACTCGGTGGCCTGCTCCTTTTATTCTTGGACTCGACAAAGTCGAGTCTCTGTTACATCTGCTAATCTGCGTAATTGGGTAGGCTCATCCCCCAATTATACACTCTCTATTGAGGATGGTGTAGTAGACACTACGCAACTTGACTGGATATCTTTTTGGATGTCTTTCAGTTCTTTCTCGATTCTGTCATATAGTTTTTCTTGCTTCGCTTCATGTCTCTGGAAGATATCCTCTAAGGTGTCTTCTACAACTGTGATGATGAGATGGATATCGTCCACTGTGAGCACATTCTGCGAATGAGGCTTATTGGATCGAGTCTTCTTTCGCGATCAGGGTTTCTGTGGAGAAACCTTCCTTTTCTTTGACATCTCGGCCTCTGTAAGGGGATCCTTTGACGGTGTCACTTCACCCTTTTCTGGCTTGTATTCTTCCCATTCCTCCTCTTGGTTTACTTTGTCGCCTCGTCCTCCTGCAGGTGAGTCAGGCGTAGTTTCCTTTGATGCACTGTCCTTCTCCTCACTATTTATTTCCTTCACTTCCTCCTTTTTCTTCTTTTTCTTTATGCTGCTCTGTCCATCATACTCAGTCTAGGTGACCAAAGGAATTCCGATGATGTCGGGGTCGAAGAGTTCTGCATCCTCGATTGGTACAAGGAATTCTGATGACCATTCCTTGGTTATCTCCTGCATGTCTTCATCGGTCAATTTATAGTAAGACTGCAACTCCTCCTTACTTTCGTCCCTACACGTAGTGATGTAGATGAAGTTTCGGTCTGCGCGAAACTTCGCTAGTGGCCTATATGTATGCAAGGTGTTCGGGGTCATTCGGGGGAATGATTCAATGACGTGCTTGAGCTATAGGTAGTAAGCGTGGAACACCACATTTGATTTCCATTGCTTCACCATATTGCTCCTATACCACAAGGTCATAAACCTCATCGCCAATGGATCCAATGGATCGAATTCCAGGAATTTCGCTCCCTCTGCCATATCCCAAGCGACAAATGCAATGAGAATCAACAACCAAATGAAGTGAAATTCGTAGCTTTGGTCTTGCACTTCGTGACCGTCCTTCTCTAACTCATTGACGAGGTATCTCACCGAATTCATCTCCATTCCTTCGACACACTTCCCTGGGAGTTCGAATATGAACCTTATGACTTACATAGGACGGTTATTTCTGATGAGCTTCCCTGCTATTAGTTGACAAGCTAGGCGCACTACGCCATCCTGGATGGAGGCTACCTTGTAGCCTCACTTCTCCTTCTCCACATCGCCATACACCTCCTTGATACGTTGTGCCAGGGAGCGATCTAACGTCTTCCCTGGGTAGAACTAGTGAGGGTTTGTTCCTTGCATGCTCAATCCAGTGATCAGGTGCATCAACACCAGATCCACAATGATGCGCCTATCAAACCAAATATACCCTCCATGGTATCACGACAAGATGATTTTAACGCATGCGTTAACCTCCCGATGTCGGTCGAAGTGGGGGATATTCATCACATTTAATATCTTCGATATCACAATCTCCTTGATCAATAGTTGGGGGACTATCTTGGGATTCTTCCCAGTCATCTTCGTCAGGTACCTATGCAGTGTGAGCATTGCATAGTTCTTTCGGTCTGTAAGGTTCAAATCATTGATCTTGAGAGCTAGGATCAGTCCCAACTGTGGTCCGACTGCGCATATCCCCTTCAGGAGGTACGCAGTGATCAACGTGTACTTAAAATCATGCGGGATGCTGTCACGACTAATCACACCAACCAAAGGTGGGATGTAGTTGGGAAAGACCGACAGGATCTGCTTCGTGTTCGCCAGATCATCGTGATGCTTGCTTTATTTTTCAGTCACAGTTCGGCTAGATCGACGTGCAATCGAGGGGGATTATTTCAATCCACCCATCGATGATGCCTGCATGCCTACAAACATGACTTTCTTAGCCATGAGGTCGATCAAGATCTCTTCTACAGATTTGTCTAGCACACTATGCTCGCCCGACATTCACACTTGTAATAAAATAACTTTGGGTAGGTGAACGAATAATCAAGGTAATCAAATCAATGGCGAGGTCTAGAGAGTACAACGTGGTATGTAATCACTTCTCTGTTAGCTCAGGTATCTCGGTTTTCAAAAAATGGTTACGGTGAAGCATTTGATGGGTTAAATAAATAATGTCGTAACGAATTCCTGGGAACTGCATGCGTTCCATCCGCCTGCCTCCCTGTACATGCCTTTCCTTTTTGCTAGGAACTTAGGATAAAATAATATGCACCTGGCTTTTTAGGAAATAATATTAAAATATTATTCCAGGCCTAAGTCCCTAGGCTTAGCCCCTAGGCTCAACACTCATCCCCTTTCCCACCTTCCAGCCCCTAGTTCTTTGCCCACTCTATGGATGCTCAGTCCCCCTTCACTCATTCATCGTGGTCGGTCTGCACCTGGCGGTGTTTATATTTTATTGATTATTCTGCATACATACAAGTACAATAACAGGCTCCTTGCCTTCAAACACTTAGGCTTCATGGCCTAACAAACACATAAGCCTTCTAGCTTATACAAAACTTGGCTCACCAGCCTATAGAACACATTTACAATTCATTATATATATCATGATCTGTAACAGGGCTCGACCTTGGGGACACTACAATCCCCCTCCCCTTATTTTTGCACTATCCTCAATGCAACTTTACATCGCATCTGCAAGTTCTTCAAAATTTTCAAAAAGGTGCGGGTACTCTGCCCGCA
>JASDQU010309035.1:54656-72029 GCA_032191745.1 Picea mariana
TGCCAAGAAGCATGCAAACATAATTCCTTCAATGCAAAGACTCGAGCATGCTTCTGTAGTTTTTTTCTGAGTATATAGGGGTCTTCCTCATATTTTGTGAGGGTCGATGGTTGAGCTAAGCTCCCGATCTGTAAAGTTTTAATGAAGCCTCTAGTTCTCTGGTTATGTATCTGTATTTGAGACTTCTTGTTTAATGAAAGTCAGTTTCTTTCCATATCTCTGTAACAACTGTGTTAGAACACTCGGGCATGGATGATCTAGTCGAGGGTAGTTATGTTTTTGTGATGTAGGTTTGATCACAGTGGCATCACGACTAGTTTTAATCAATTTCTTATGTTGTCTTTTCCCTCCAACACTGAATGACTCGGGCATGGATGATCCAATCGGGTTGTTGTTATTGAATTGTGATGTATGTTTTATTTCAGTTCAGTAATAATTTCATTCAGTTCCTTAAAACTCTGAATCAAGAGGATCTTGTCTTTTGAGTTTTTCCTCTTTAGGCTTATGGAAGACCAGATGTCAAGTTCTTCCTCCTACTCACCCTTATTACAACCTACTGACTGAAGTTAGATTAAGACCTCACTTGCCTATGCATTCGAGTCCGGTTTTTTGAGTTAAAGTGATATAATCGTGACTTTTCATCCATTAGACCCCCTTTAAAACTATTGAATGTGACATATAGACTAATGGGTATTGGGATCACCTCTGCAACAATCCATAGGTGACTTCCAGTGCTAACAATTATGATTCTTATTCACATCGCAGATCAACCCTTATTACACATCAACACAATAGTAATCAATATTAAGCACATCTAATCATTTAGCACATAACATCAGAGCAGATCTAACATTTATTCATATATAAATCACTAAGCATCAATGGATCTACCTATCACACATCAAGAAGAATGCGCTAAGAAAATAGATACATAAACACCATGAACAACATTTCACAAAGCACAACAACACAGGATATATGTGGTTCACCCCAGTGTGGGGATACGTCCACCAACTTATTCTTCTTATTTATTAGTATTCAAGCTTCTTACATCCCTCTGCTCCTGCGCAGAAAGCCACAGAGCCAACTCCACCAAGGGACAAGAGATCTGTGTGCACCTCACCAGATCCTCCTTCCCTGAATTAGGTCAGGGCATAAAGCCTTACAAAGTATGTGCACGAAGTCTCTTACAATACTCTTTGCACGAAGCCACTTGTCATGCACTAAGACAATGACCTGTCTAAGCCAATTACCACCTTAATTACATCGCCTATCTACTTATTTATACATTTAAAAAAGGAATAAGCATGGGTAAACCCATGGGCCGACATACCATACCCATTACATAAACCCTAAGAGCCCAAAAATCCCTCAAAATGGGAGAGATCCTGAGATCTCTGCTTCACTTGGGTGCTCTGTCTTTGATTAGCCTATCGAAGTCCCAAAAATGGTCAAACACGACCAACGTTTCCTCAAAACTTGGTCGAGGGCCAACAGGCCCCCAACACTCACCTGTGACTCGTCCCGAGTCACTCTTATCTGGGTAATACCGCTTCGAAGGCTTCGAGCTTAGCTCAAGCTGCCTCGACTTGCTACTTCGCCAAAGCCTCTTGCTCAACGAACTCCTGAATTACTTGCTCGGTGACAGGCCCTTCTAGGCGTTGTTCCACTGTTGCGACCACCTGTTCCAACTATGAACCTTGTCCATCGATCTCTTCAAAATGTGTGCAGGATTCGTCCTGCATCGGCTGGAGTCTCTGTGTCACCTCCATAACTTTCCTCTGGATGGAAGTGACCTTCTATTGAACTGAACGTTGCTCCTTTGATCTCTTCATCTTCTCCACTGCAGTAAGAAGCTTCATATGCACTTTGGTCACTTAGCTCTGGGTCTTCTGTAAGGCGCTCATAGGTTTGCGCACTTTGGTCACTTAGTTGCTTACATTCTGAGGCCAACGCTCTAATTTTTTCTACTATGCTCCTGACAGTTTCTTGCCTTTGATCTTGCGCTTCTTACGGAGTGCTCGACACTGCTTGAAGTTATAACTCTGCTACTCTTGCTTGAAGCTATTGAATGGCTTCCACGAGCTTCCCCACTTGGATCTCGGTGGACTTTGGTTCCTCTAGTTATTGCCTCTTTGACTACAGTCTGCTCTACATGCAACTAGTCTGTTTCTTTCTACATCTTCTCTTTGTCCCCTTCGAATTTCACCCTAAGGTCATATTTCTCTTACTACGCAACCCAAAGTTTCTCTAAGGCCTCCTCCTTTTCTTGCTTCAAGGACTCAGTGGCCTGCTCCTTTTATTCTTGGACTCGACGAAGTCGAGTCTCTGTTACATCTACTGATCTGCGTAATTGGGTAGGCTCATCCCCCAATTATATACTCTCTGTTGAGGATGGTGCAGTAGACATTGCGCGACTCGACTGGATAGCTTGTTGGATGTCTTTCAGTTCTTTCTCGATTTTGTCATATAGTTTTTCTTGCTTCGCTTCATGTCTCTGCAAGATATCCTCTGAGGTGTCTTCTACAACTATGATGATGAGATGGATATCGTCCACTATGAGCACATTCTGCGAATGAGGCTTATTGGATCGAGTCTTCTTCCGTGATGAGGGTTTCTGTGGAGAAACCTTCCTTTTCTTTGACGTATCGACCTCTCTAAGGGGATCCTTTGACGGTGTCACTTCACCCTTTTCTTGCTTGTATTCTTCCCATTCCTCCTCTTGGTCTACTTTGTCGCCTCGTCCTCCTGCAGGTGAGTCAAGCGTAGTTTCCTCCGATGCACTACCCTTCTCCTCACTATTTATGTCTTGCACTTCCTCCTTTTTCTTCTTTTTCTTTACGCTGCTCTGTCCATCATACTCAGTCTGGGTGACCAAAGGACTTCCAATGATGTCGAGGTCGAAGAGTTCTGCATCCTCGACTGGTACAAGGAATTTGGATGACCATTCCTTGGTTATCTTCTGCATGTCTTCATCGGTCAATTTATAGTAAGATTGCAACTCTTCCTTACTTTCGTCCCTACGCACAATGATGTAGATGAAGTGTCGATCTGCGCGAAACTTTGCTTGTGGCCTATATGTATGCAAGGTGTTCAGGGTCATTAGGGGGAATGATTCAATGACGTGCTTGAGCTGTAGGTAGTAAGCGTGGAACACCACATTTGATTTCCATAGCTTCTCCATATCACTCCTATACCACAAGGTCGTAAACCTCATCGCCAATGGCTCCGATGGATCGACTTCCCGGAATTTCGCTCCCTCCGCCATCTCCCACGCGACAAATGCAATGAGAATCAACAACCAAATGAAGTGAAATTCGTAGCCTTGGTCTTGCACTTCGTGACCGTCCTTCTCTAACTGATTGACGAGGTATCTCGTCGAATTCATCTGCATTCCTTTGACACACTTCCCTGGGAGGTCGAATATGAACCCTGTGACTTGCATAGGATGGTTATTTATGACGAGCTTCCTTGCTATCAGCTGACAAGCTAGGTGCACTACGCCATCCTGGATGGAGGCTACCTTGTAGCCTCACTTCTACTTCTCCACATCACCATACACCTCCTTGATACATTGTGTCAGGGAGTGATCTAACATCTTCCCTGGGTAGAACTGGTGAGGGTTTGGTCCTTGCATGCTCAATCCAGTGATCAGGTGTATCAACATCGGATCCAAAATGATGCACCTATCAAACCAAAGATACCCTCCATTGTATCATGACAAGATGATTTTAACACATGCGTTAACCTCCCGATGTCAGTCGAAGTGGGGGATACTCATCACGTTTAATATCGTCGATATCACAATATCCTTGATCAATAGTTGGGGGAATATCTTGGGATTCTTCCCAGTCATCTTCGTCAGGTACCTATGCAGTGCAAGCATTGCATAGTTCTTTCGGTCTGCAAGGTTCAAATCACTGATCTTGAGAACTGGGATCAGTCCCAACTGCGGTCCGACTGCGCATATCTCCTTCAAGAGGTACACAGTGATCAATGTGTACTTAAAATCATGCAGAACGCTGTCACAACTAATCGTGCCAGCCAAAGGTGGGATGTAGTCGGGCAAGACCGACGGGATTTGCTTCGAGTTCGCCAGATCATTGCTGTGCTTGCTTCTTTTTTCAGTCGCGGTTCGGCTAGACCGATGTGCAGTCGAGGGGGATGCTTGCAATCCACCCATCGATGATGTCTGTATGCCTACAAACATGACTTTCTCAGCCACGAGGTCGATCAAGATCTCTTCTACAGATTTGTCTAGCGTGCTATGCTCGTCCGACATTCACACTTGTAATAAAATAACTTCGGGTAGGTGAACGAACAATCAAGGTAATCGAATCAATGGTGAGGTCTAGAGAGTACAACACGGTATGTAATCACTTCTTTGTTAGCTCAGATATCTCGGTTTGCAAAAAGTGGTTACGGCGAAGCATCCGACGGGTTAAATAAATAACGTCGTAATGAATTCCTTCAACGGGGAGTAATTCCTTAATCAATACGATTCCATCCATTATGGCGTGGTCTCAACGGTCCAATGTCGATATTTTTGGAAATAAATGCGTTTCTAGCCGTTCTGGAGCTTCATTCTAATGGTCGGGACGCCTCCAACGGTCATATAGCTTCGCCGAGATGAAGTTCCATTCTGCATTGTTCCACTGTTCCAACGAGGTTCAATTTCTGCAAGCCTTCCTNTCCTGTTGTTTTTCTAACTTTGCTTTCTTCTTACTGAGATTTCTTGCCTTCTTTCTTATGGTCTAGGTCTCTGGGTTCCTCTTTCCATTCTTATTTTTATATTCTCTTAGCATAGTAACTTCGCACTGTTGAGGGTCTTTCAAAGGGTTCGAGGGTAATACTTGTTTTCTTACTACTTCTGGGGTAGGTGCTCTTCTCTCCTGCGTGGACAGGTTTTTCAAGCCTTCCTGTATTTTTTCAACTTCGACAACTAAGTCTCTTTCCCTGAGTTGCTTTGACTTGTCCTATTGTTCTTGTATTAGTCGCTCTATTTTTTAGGCTATGAAGTCCCTTAATTATTGTTTTTCTGTTCTGTGGCTTCCTCCTCTGCTTTTCTTCGGATATGATCTTTCTCAATCCATGCCTTTCCTAACAAAAGTGAAAAATGAACGTTGTTCTCAACAAACTTAATGACTTCAAATTCTTCTTTGGTCAATATTCCATGGGAAATAATAGGTATATTAGTAACTCTTCCACATAGGGTTATCATATTTCCTTTAAACAATCCTATTCTTCCCATTAAAGGAATCATAGCAGGCTTTCCCAAAATTTCCCAAGTACTTTCTGGCATAACATTCACGTGTGTTTCCTCATATAATACATAGTCTATGTTGAAGTCTCCTATTCTTGTTTCTATACACTGCTTCTCTTTTAAGATCTCTGGTAAACTGATGTCTCTGTGATCATTCAATGTTTCTTTTAGCTGTAATAACATAATCTCTGATTCTTTTTGGTTCTTTAACATATCCTTAGTTTCTTGACCTTCTTCATAGTTTTCTTGTCTCATGTGTTCAACTTTAGCAATCATTCTAGGGCAATCCAAAACCCCATGATCAACAACTTTACAACAAAGAAAAATATGACCTATACTAGGGAATTCCTTAGCAAGATGTCCTGATATTCTGCAGTTATAACACAATGTCAATCCTCTCTTTATTTTAAATGATCCCCAAACTTTCCTATACTACGCACTGGGATCACAGTGATGGACCTACAATCTGATTAAATTCTTTCTAGGGTCTTGCATCCACTTGTTAGTCCAAACATTCTTTCTATGCATAGGAATAACACATCTTTCACTATCTCTATCAAAATTATTCAAATCAAATCTTCTTTTTTCTAGTTGTGCTCTAGTTTTCAGACTAGGACAAAATCTGTCAAACATAACTAAACTCATACTTTCGAAGCAAAATTTTCCACTTATCTTACCTTTACCAGAGCACAAAGCTTTAAGATCTTACCTCTTTTCTTCAGATCACACTTCTTTTTCTTAGCACAGAGCTTCACAAGATGATTAGAATACTTTGCACTACAACAACAGATCTACGCATAGAGTGTTTTCTCTTTTCTTCAGTTCCCAGCAATCATAGTTTCAGGTCCCGACAATAGAATCATTTGTTGGCACAGGGGAAGACCCAGGGTTCAACGCTTCAACAACGCACCAACAAAACCCTAACTACCGACCCTTTCGGAAACACCTATGAAGAAGATGAAGTATCACCTGAGGTAGAGTCAGGGGGGTTGCAAGACTCAAGTGTCTACAACCTAGCTGGGACACAGATTTGTGATTACAACACTTAACAGAGAACTTAGCCAACAATATGTATTAAGTTATGATTCTTATTCACATCACAAATTAACCCTTATTACAGATCATCATAGTAGTAATCAAGATTAAGTGCATCTAATCATTTAACACATAGCATCAGAGAAGATCTAACATTTATTCATATATAAAGCACTAAGTATCAATGGATATACCTATCACACATCAAGAACAATGCACTAAGAAAATAGATACATACACACCATGAACAACATTGCACAAAGCACAACAACACAAGATATACATGGTTCACCCTAGTGTGGGGCTACGCCCACCAACTTCTTCTTCTTCTTTATTAGTCTTCAAGCTTCTTACATCTCTCTGCTCCTGCGCACAAAGCCACAACGCCAACTCCACCAAGGGACAGGAGATCTGTGTAGACCTCGCCAGATCCTCCTTCCCCGAATTAGGTCAGTGCACAAAGCCTTACACAATCTGTGCACAAAGTCTCTTACAATACTCTTTGCATGAAGCCACTAGTCATGCACTAAGCCAATGACCTCTCTAAGCCAATTACCACCTTACTTACATCGCCTAGCTACTCATTTATACATTACAAAAAGGCCTAAGAATGTGTAAACCCATGGGCCGACATCCCATACCCGTTATATACTAAGCGCCCAAAAATCCCGCAAAATGGGCGATATCCCGCGATCTTCGCTTCGCCTAGGCACTTCTTCCTCAAAACTTGATCGAAGGCCAACAACATATTACATAGTTTTTCTTTATTACATAGGTAATTTTGTCATGCAAGGCCATAAGTGTCACAAAGCATATTTGTGATGAAATCTCATTGCACTCTTTGGCTCTATTAGCTAGATCCAACATATGTTTGCTAGGGTTACCCATGTCTTAATGATGATAGGGAGAAATTGTATTTTTTTAAATTTACTTCAATAAAAATGATAATAATTGGTTCATTTTATAACATTGTCGCATTATTAATATAATTACTCTTTATTTGTGGTTTCGGTTTTGGAGTTCTTTGTGATCAAGCATGTAATTTAGTTTTCTAGTTCTCTTTCGATCGGGATGGGATACGGCATTTTTAAAATCGTTGTTTTTCCAGTTGTACTCATCAATAAACCTTCATAATTATTAATACCGGTCAAAATTACAAATAGTTTTACCAATAGTTTTGATTATTTACCATGTCAATTTGGACATTCATTGCCCGTAGGATAGTGGCTTTTAAGTGATCACTTTTTATTGTTTGGCTTAATTTATTTTGTTTTTACATACAATAATGATAATTATTGCTTCTCCCTATTGATGCCAATTTAATAAGTCCTAGTGTAATAACATACAAAATATTAATTTATTACTTTACTATTTTGTTTTAATAATGAAAAATGTGTTATTTTCATAATTTAAATTATTTAATATTATTTGTTTAAACATTAGAATTATTTGGTATTTATTTATTTATTTATATTACTAATAAAAAATTATTCAATTATGAAAAGTTTTTTATTTTTATAATTCAAATAATTTAATATTATTTATTTAAAATATTAGAATTATTCATTATATTTTTTTCTATTTTTATAACATATATTAAATGTAATATATATTTAAGGATTTTTTTTTATTTAATAAATATGAATATAATAATTTATCATTTTAATAATAGTATATAAATATTGTAAAAAATATGTATTTTATAATATTAATAAATAAAATAAAGCTAGAAATAATTTGATGATGATGATGAACGTTCACTAAGACTTAATTGGTCTATCTGATATTAAAAGGGTAAGTGATGACTTGTGATTCTTTAGAATTTTGTTTCTGTGATTGAAAAGCATTAAGAGAAGCTTTCCAAGATCACCATACTTTTCTTGAGTTAAGAGGTTAGGAAGGTTGGTAGTGTGATCAATATTTTGAAAATGAGATTTAATATACAAAGATAGTTGTCACTAGTTTAAAAAGATGGAAAATAATGTTCATAGGTATATATCAATCATTTTATAAAAATAATTGTTACTAATTAAATTATTTTCATAGTATATTTTATTATAAATTTATATTTTATTATAAATTTAGTATTTTAGTTGTTGGTAATGAATGAACAATCTCTTTTTAAATATTATTATGGTTGTTGGTGAGTAGTGGAGAATATTTTAATTAAGCGAAGGATTCTTATTGTATTTGATTATATTATAAATTTAGTATTATAATTATTATAATTAAGCAAAGAACTCTTATTTTATTATAAATTTAGTATTATAATTGTTGGTAATGAATGAACAATCCCTTTTTAAATATTGTTATGGTTGTTGGTGAGTAGTGGAGAATATTTTAATCAAGCAAAGAACTCTTATTGTATTTGATTATATCAGTTTTGATTTAAAGGTTTTAATGTAAAGATAATGAGAAAACTAAGAATTTAAATGCATTTGTTTTTTATTTAATTATTTTGTATTGCATTTATGAAGTTAATATGTTTTTATGTATTGGGACAATTATTTTATTTCAATTTAATTATTCTGTATTACATTTATGAAGCTAATATGTTTTTATTATTTTTCAATTTAAATGCATTCGTTTTTATTTAATTATTTTGTATTGCATTTATGAAGTTAATATATTTTTATGTATTGGAACAATTATTTTATTTCAATTTAATTATTCTGTATATTGCATTTATGAAGTTAATATGTTTTTATGTATTGGGACAATTATTTTATTTCAGTTTAATTATTCTGTATTGCATTTATGAAGCCAATATGTTTTTATTATTTCAATTTAAATGCATTAGTTTTTTATTTAATTATTTTGTATTGCATTTATGAAGTTAATATGTTTTTATGTATTGGGACAATTATTTTATTTCAATTTAATTATTCTGTATTGCATTTATGAAGCCAATATGTTTTATTATTTCAATTTAATTACTGTGTATTGCACTTATTAAGTCAATATGTAATAAGTCAATATGTTTTTGTGTATTGGGATAACTATATTATTTCAATATGATATTAAGGAGATTTTTTGAGGAAATGGATAATGATACAATTGTTATGCATTTTTTTTGTAAATGCTTTATCAACAAGATGGTATATAGTTTTATTTGATTTTTATTGTATTCAAGTAATGATTAAGCCTTGTAATTTTATATTAAGTTTTTCATTTTGGGATTATGTGATGGAATTTGACATTGGAAAACCACAAATTTAATAATGAAATTCTGCAATTATATTTACAATTATGAAAATTTCTATATTGTAAATATATTCTTAAACCCAATTTTCATTAAAACTACTACATTTCAAATTCAATTATTAAAACTTAAAATTCATTTGTTAAAAAATTAGCTTATGCTTACAATAACAAGGGGTCTCCATGAATACCAATCTAGTGACAATTATGAGTGGAATTAATATTTTTTTCAAAAATCTAAAAATCCATTTGGATCAACGATCATTGATTTCAAAGAAAGCAATAGCTTGGCATTGGAAAAGTGAGAGGAATTTGTTGTAACATACAACCTCACAATTGACACTAGGATAAAGACAATGATACTTTCCATGTTTTGAATGTTTGTTAAAGCACTATACAAGTGGAGAAATCACAAAACTTCATCATTGACACTACTATAAAGACAATGATACTTTCCATGTTTTGAATGTTTGAATGCATGTTACAAGTCAAGCAATCACATTGAATTCATACCTCACCTTTACGATTGAGGAACATGATAGAACCACATTACAAGTCGAGAAATCACACTGAATTCATACCTCACCTTTACACTTGAGGAACATGATAGAGACATCTAAAAACTAAGAGATGGAAATGAGACCTGAACACAGTAAGCATTAGGAGAAGGGGTGAGCATCGTAAAGCCACCTCCTATGACACAACATTGAAAACCCATCCCTGGAAATAAACTTGCTAAAGTGATACATCACCATCAAAGGTTTATATTTATTATTCTTATTGTTCGTTACTTTTAAGAAACTCTCACTCTAAGAGTGAACTATTGAATTAGAGTCCATGGACCAATCAAACACAAACAAGGAAAGTTGCAGAGTGTGGATTCCATATCACTGAGATAATGAAGAATGGCGGATTTTCCTTGTTCCTTGGTATGATTATATATATTCATATCAATACATAAACATATGTATATGATAGAGTTTGAAAGTCGTATAAATCCAACTATCAATCATGAGCATCGAAATCTTGGCATGGGCTTTGGATCATTGGGTAAGTGCAATGGGAAAGCTTATTGTGGGGTCTTAGTTTTAGTGTGAACCTTTCATCCACTCTAAAGAACCATCATCTATGGTATTTTCTCTTACAATACATATAGGGGAGCTTGGGTTAGCTTGTGTATCTTATAAGTGAGCAACCTTAATGTAAATGTCCCTTCAAGAGAGTGAGCTTGGGGAGTCATTCACATAGGGATGATAGTGATAGAAGTTTGTCTATTGCTGAGTATTACAGGCTATGCTACCTGTTGAAATACTGTAACTGCGAAGAATATTCTACTTATTATTGAGTTATTATTATGTAGATCAATACCCTTTTGTCGATTGATCATGTCGGAACTTATGTATGACCAAATCCCCTTTTGTGGATTGGTCAAATCCTAATTAAATGATGCTAATGGAGAAGTCGGCCCCTAGGGATAATTAAAGTGGTATGAGCCACTAATTGAAGAAGTTGGCCCAGCTTGGTGAAGAGACACAACCCTAGCACCTATCAGCTTGTATAAATAAGAGAGGATGATGCCTCATTCTTACACTCACTCAAGTCACTCATCTGGTGCGCAAGTTTGAAGGAAGCTACAGTTGCCGAAAGAAGAGAGAGAGAGAGGCACATTGCTAAGTGTTGTATATTCTCTTGTGTTTGGTCTTTTATCTTGGCATTGTATTGTAAATCTATATTAAGGAAGTTTTGTTGGGTTTTCTCCCCCATGAGGGTTTCCCTGGATAAATGTTGTGTACCTTGTGATTGTGTACCTTTCATTGATCCTACTTATGATATTATTGTCTAGTAAATTGAAAATAACTTAATAGAAGCTATAAAATTAACATGGTATCATAGCTAAACTGAGTAGAGCACCTTTCACTGGGTAACCAAAAACATCATTATTGCCGTACAAGAAAATTAGGGCTTTTTATTGGAAGATAATTTCATCCTAAAAACTATCTAGGGAAGTGAACCCTAGCTTAACAAACTCATTGGCACCTCGAGTTCACCTTTTTAGTGGCCAGAGCCTTTGAAAAGTGAAACCCTAGTTTTTGGCTCATACCAGAAAACCAAAAAACCAAGAAACCAAAACCAGTACCATAAGTACCAGTCCAGAATGGTGTGGGTCAAGTTTTAAGGGCTAAAACTTGAAATTTTTGAAATCAGATTGCTCAAGCCTACTCGCCCGAGCCCAAGGCATCTAGTCTGTGGATCATACTTCCAAAATTTGAAAGTTGAAAAATTAGGGTTTCCTCATAAAAACCTAATTTGATGTTGCAGTTGTAGTACCATTTGCAGTACAAGTTGCAGTTGTAGTTGCATTATCAGTTGCAATTGCAGTGCCAGTTCCTTCATGCAACTGCAATACCAGTTGTAATGAAACTTTTTGTGAAGTGTTGGGACTGTTGTGTTATTGTCCTAGTGCACCTTACTCTAGCAATATACTATCAGAGTATGCACTTACATATGTTTAAAATGCATTATTATTTTAAAGGGTACTTGCAGGAGAAGGGATCTTTTTTCATAGATCCATAAGGATCTCAGATCCAACACATTCAGAGGAATAATGCACCCCAATTTTGATCATTTTATATGCATCTATTCGTTATGCAATTATCTTGACATCTCGGTTGTATGTTGGAGTTATGAACATCATACTAACCCTTGGTCAAAAATTAAAAACAAGGTATTAGATTGAGATTAGAGTTTATTCTGTAACTTAGACTTCTGTCAAGATAACATATTGTCTTAGTACAGAGGACAGGTTGAAGAAATCACTTGTCATCTTGAGTGAAGGAGACTTGAAAGAAAAGGAACACACTCATTCTTAAGGACAAGACTCCAGGTTCCAGGTTTGATTGATTAAGTTGATAAGATTCAAAGTTGCACATGACAAGTTGGTAACTACCTCATTACATGTAAACATTATAGTTAAGGTAGCAGTCTTTGAAAAGTATTATACTTGGTGGCATGTGAGCATATTGAGGTAAATGCTTATTGTAATAATTTACCAGATACAACTGACATCTCCTCCGGGAGAAACTTCTTGTGTTGGTTCCAGGTTACCATGGAGGAATGTTTGATCACAACACTAGAAGAGTGTTGATCTCATTTCATATTGTATTTCTTACTTTTGATCTTTGTTTCAGGAAGGTCACAAGTAAATATCTCTAAAGGAGCTACTGTGATGATTGTTCTCATTGTTGTTTTATTATTATAAAGAGTATTACTCATGTCTATTGTTTCTCCCTTGTTGATCTTGTTTCAGGTCATAGGTGATAACCTTAAGGAAACTATAGTGACGGTTGCAAGAGGAAACATACTAGATGAGATATGGAGCAAACTATCCAAGTCACATATGTGATCGTATGCATTCAGAAGATGAAGAAGAAACTACTTTTGAGATACACAACATCTCATATGGAGATGGACTGTAAGGAGAAAAAGGATCCAAAGATGTCTGGACATTAGAACTAGAACTCACAATAGACTTGTTCAAAGGATAATGAAGCCACCTTAACAAGAAGCATAATTCGTTTGAAGTCTGACTCATCTTTTCATATTTAGATTTGGTATTCAACACCAAGTATATCCTGTAAGAGATGATGAAGTCCTTATAGACTCGGAAGAAATCAAGAGTAAGCTTGATCTCAGAAAGGATTAGATGAAGAGACATCTTCCAGGACTGGGAGACAGATTCCATAACTTGAGAAGACTATTTCGTAGCTTCAGAGACCTCTAGGAGACATAAAATCTCCTGGGAAGATTCCTTTGTTTCAATGACAAAGAAGGAAGCCAGTCATAAGGACTTGATATGGATTTTTCTGTGAGACTAGAAGGGAAGTCAGTGTTGACTTCCAAGATTGATCTACCAGATCAAGCATTTTATAGATGTACAGATCCTGATGTGTGTATAAAGGATTCTCCCAGCAAGAGGGAGAAAACTATGACGAGACACTTACTCTAGTAATTGAAGAATAGTTCCAATATTCATGAATACAACTAGAACAACCATCAGTCATATACAATATGAGATGCAGGGAGAGAAATCCCCATATTTAAAATAGAGTGGTAGTTGATGAAGCACATTAGTCGAGCCATGGAGACATGACTACAATAGAAGATAGATTTAACTCCATGAAAGAAGAAGAGCTATCTTCAATATCAGTTATTGAGCCACTCTCATTTTAAGATGAAGTTGTTGACATGATGAAGTAGAGGAGTTACTCTCAGATTTCAGTAGTCACAATGAGAATGGAGCAACCATTCTTAGCTTCAGAGAAGATGCAGGTGTAGAGTCCCATTTCCAGAGGAATAGTTGTAGAGAGAGTAGAGGACATACTATTAGGCAGTGAGACAGGTAGTGCTTTAGAGAAAGCACACAGAGCTAGTACATGATTTGAGAAAATTAAGCTGCAACTGAGCAAGTGTACCAGGTTGGTACAAAGTGATGTGAAATATTTAATTTGAAAAAAAACATGTCTACAAGTTGAAGGAAGCTATGTACATTTTAAAGAAAGATCCTAGAGCTTGATATGGTAGACATGATAGTTTCCTGACGAGCTTGGAATTTACCAAGAGTAAAGTTGATTCTAACCCTTACTTCAAAGTTATGAATGATGAGTCACTGATGTTGCTACTATATGTAGATGATGTATTCTTGATAGATGAAGAAAATCTCATCACAGATTGCAAGAAGAAGCTCACTATAGAGTTTGAGATGAAAGACCTAATGTCGTATTTTCTAGGTCTCAAAGTTTGGTAGAGCCCAGAGAAGATCTTCCTTAATCAAGGGAAGTATGCAGTTTAAATATTGAAGAGGTTTGATATGTTGGAATGTAAAGCCATGAACATACCCATGGAAAAAAATTGAAGCTCCTGGTTGATACTTCGTCAGAATTGGTTGATGCTACGTTGTATAGATAGATCATTGGATTATTGATGTATCTAATGAATACCAAGGCAGATATATGTTATGTTGTGAACACCTTGAGTCAGTATCTAGTACAACCGAGACATGTTCACCTTTTTTTCTGCAAAACATGTGATGAGATACCTTAAGGATACGTTGGACTTTGGTCTTTATTATAATGGAGATCATGACTTCATATTGGTTGGTTATACTGATTTTGATTGGGCATGAAGTGTTTTTGACAGAAAGAGCACTTCATGATGTTGTTTTAGTTTGGGATCATCCATGACTTCATGGAAGAGTAGGAAGCAATCCAGTATTTCTCTTAGCACGACAGAAGAAGAATACATTGCTGCATGTTCTGCCAGTTGTGAAGCCATATGTCTTCAAAATTTGTTGACAGGTCTATTTGATCTGGAGATGGAAGCAACCATGATTCTATGGGATAACCCGAGTTGCATAAAGATGACGGAGAACCTTGTGTTCCATGATAAGTCAAAACACATAGAAATCTGATATCATTGTATTCATGATATGGTGTAGAGGGGAGCTGTAAAGATCCAATATGTTGGCACATATGAGCAGGTTACAGATATGTTGACCAAGCCTCTATCTCATGTAAAGTTTGAATAATTTCAAGACAAGCTTGGTATAGTCCGCAAGGACCTCCCTTGAAAGGGGGAGTGATGCTGATGATACTATTGTATCCTGACCAACAACAAGTAGCTCAGTTAGGATTTTATATCCTAGGGGACTAATCATCCCTGACGAGATCTCGAAGGTCTAGTAAGGATGGTCTGTCATAGTACCTTTGCATGTATATGCCAGTTGTGGTTAGTAGTGGTAGCTCCGTTAGGATTTTTATATCCTAGGGATTCTTATGATTCTTGGGAATATCCCAAAGGTTTGGTAAGGACGGTCTGTTAGAGTACCACGTGGTAGCTCCATTAGGATTTTATATCCTAGGTAATCTTATGATTCATGGGAAGATCCCTAGGGACTATCAAAGTACCATAAACTGTTGTTACACCTACCTCATTATGTTGCCCTATGTTGATGATGTTGTTTCTCTAGCCTTGTGTTGCGATGATGTTGTTGTTCCAGCCTCGTGCTGTGATGATGTTGTTTCTCCATCCTCATGTTGTGATGATGTTGTTGTTCCAACCTTGTGCTGTGATGATGTTGTTGATCCATCCTCGTGTTGTTGATGATGTTGTTATCTCAGCCTCATGGTGATGATGTTGATGATGTTGTCATCTCAACCTTGTGTTGATGATGTTTTTATCTCAGCCTCATGTTGATGATGTTGATGATGTTGTTATCCCAACCTCGTGTTGTTGATGTTGGTGTACTAGCCTCATGTTGGTGATATTATTTTTCTAGCTTCATGCTATTGATGTTGATGCTTCAACTTCATGATGAAGATGATGATGATGATGATGCTACTTCAGCTTCATGCTGAAGATGATGATGATATTTCTACTTCAACTTCATGATGAAGATGTTGATGATGATGTACTAGTCCTGTACTGATTGATGATGTTGTATTAGTGTTATACTAATTGATTTTGATGTAGAGAGTAATGATGATGATGCCATTCTAGCTCCATGTTGTGAATGATGTACTATTCTAGCTCCATGTTATGAATGATGATGTTATTGATGATGAGAAAAAATTCTGATGATTTATAGATATGCCATTCAGTGTTGAAGAGGTTGTTGATGTTTCTTCCCTCTCTTTCTCTCCCTCCGGATGATGTTGTATTGTAGAGTACCCTTCTTGTTAAGGGGGAGTGTTGAAATATTGTAACCGTGATGAATATTCTACTTATTATTGAGTTATTATTATGTATATCAATCCCCTTTTGTGGATTAATCATGTCAGGACTTATGTATGACAAAATCCCCTTTTTTGGATTGGTCAAACCCTAATTAAATGATGTTAATTGAGAATTCGTCCCCTAGGGATAATTAAAGTGGTTTTAGCCACTATTTGAAGAAGTCGGCCTAGCCTGGTGATGAGACACAACCCGAACACTATTAGCTAGCATAAATAAGAGAGGATGATGCATCATTCTTACACTCACTCAAGTCGCTCATCTAGTGCACAAGTTTGAAGGAAGTTGTAGTTGTTGGAAGAAGAGAGAGAGAGGCGCATTGCTCAGTGTTGGATATTCTCTTATGTTTGGTCTTTTATCTGGGCATTGTATTGGCAATCTATATTAAGGAAGTTTTTGCTAGGTTTTCTCCCCCATGAGGGTTTCCCAGGATAAATGATGTGTACCTTGTGATTGTGTATATTTCAGTGATCCTGCTTATGCTATTATTGTCTGGTAAATTGAAAAAAACTTAATAACATATCAAAAATTAACACTGCCTATGCTATTGGGTTGTGAGTAAACTGGATCTGGCTATATAAAAATCTCCAAGAACAACAAATGGATAATAGTTAGCTGTGGGAGGGGGTTCAATTGAGCATGCTAAATGGGGAGGAAATTGATTCATGATTAGAAATCTTGAAACTCTCTAGTTATAATATTGGAGTAATTATATGCTCAAGACAGATCAATAATTCCTTTTTAATGCTAAGTTAGATTTGTGATGTCTTCAAGTGCTAACAATTGAATACTAGAACTGGAAATATTTGTTAAGCTAATTGAATGATAAAAATTAAAACATTTTTAATTGTAAGTACAATGATTGAAGTAGTTGGATGGTTGGACAACTATTTCTTTATTAGATAAATTTATTATTCCTTTACCTTTTAATTTAAGTGATCTTTTACTTTTAAATATAACATTATACAATAATTCATAATCTCTCTATATATATATCTCGAATTTAAATAATACTTTACTTATTACTTTTTAAAAATTCATACTTTTAAATATAACATTATGTAATAATTCATAATTAAAATAAA
>JASDQU010309035.1:72274-84106 GCA_032191745.1 Picea mariana
TATTCTGCCCTTCCGATCTTGAAGGGCAGAATAGTTTGATTTTCAACCTAAAGAAAATATTTGATAATTGATTTTCAATTTAATTAATAGATTTTAATAAAAATTTGAGTTCATAATTTATAATGAAAAATTATTTATTTTAAAAATGATATTTGATTTTCAACCTAAAAAAAATATTTGATAATAAATTAGGTAACTTTTTGATTTAAAACTAGATCCATTTTAAATTGGTTGAGATATAAATTCTTTTAAAATATAAATTTTCAATTTAAGTAATAGATTTTGATAAATTTTTGAGCTCTTAATTTTGAAAAATTATTTGTTATTTTAAAAATGATATTTGATTTTCAACTTAAAGAAAATATTTAATTAGATAATTTTTTTATTTATTATTAGATCTATTTTAAATTGGTTGAGATACAATTTTTTTTAAAATATAAAACTTGAAAAAAAAATTGTATTTAGAAAGATTTGATTCCTCTTAATACACAATAAATTATATATATATATATATATATATATATATATATATATATATATATATATATATATATATATATCACTTAATATGTAAGGAATTTCACATCTCCTTCATACTCAATCCATCATAACATTTTTAACTTTCAATTATTATTTATATATAAAGAAATTTGACATTGAAAATAATTTTTTAAATGACATGTGTCAACTTCATATTAAGCATTGAAGGAATTACACATCTCTCTCATATGGAGAAGTATAAAGCCCGCATGCACTTACTTTCAATTACTCTATAAAATTATTTTAGTTAAGGTGGATGTTAAAATATTTTTTAAATGCCACATGTCAACTTTCAAGCAAGTTGTGTTCTTTTGTGGAGTAGTGAAGAACATAGACTCAACAGAGTGAAGCTAAGGCCCATACCAAAATTGTTTTTTTCTTATTAATATTTTTTTAAATGGGGCATGTCAACTTGGAATATTAAACATTGAAATAATTATGCATCTCCCCAATTTTTGGAAATATAAAGCATTTATATATGCCACTTGTCAAATCTATGTTGAACATGGAAGGAATTTCACATCTCCCTCATACTCAATCCACCATTCAAATGTTTTAACCATAACACTTTTTTTGTAAATATTTTAAACTACAATATTTTAAAGATAACATTATGCAATAATTCATAATGAAAATAAGTAAAGTATTATTTAAATTCCATAAAATTATATATATATATATATATATATATATATATATATATATATATATATATATATATATAAATAATTTTATCGAATTTAAATATTACTTTAATACTTATTAATTAAAAGAGTATCCACATCTATTTAGGAATTAGAAGAAATAATTTATACCAAATAAATTTTTAAACTTTTAAAAGTTAATATTAAACATTGAAGGAATTATGCATCTCTTAAATTTTGGGAAGTAGAAAGCATCTATATATATGTCACTTGTCAACTCTATGTTGAATATGGAAGGAATTTCACATCTCCCTCATATTCAACTCACCATTCAAATGTTTTAACGATAACAATTTTTTTTAAATGACCAATTAACTCCATATTAAATTGAAGGAATTACACATCTCCCTCATATGGAGAAGTATAAAACACCTAATCATGGAATAAGAATTTTTTTACTTTCAGTTACTTTCTCTATATAAAATTGATCTAAAATTATTTTACTTAAAGTAGATGTTAAAATATTTTTTAAATGTCACAAGTCAACTTTCAAGCAAGTTGTGTTTTGTTGAGGAGTGAGTGTGTTTATTTATGGCCCACACTGAAATTGTTTTTTTCTTATTAATAAGCATTGAAGGAATTAAGTATCTTCCTCATTTGGGGAAGTAGAAAGCACTTATTAATTAAATCCTAATTTTTTACTTTATATAGAATTATTTTGGTTAAAATCCATGTTGAAATATTTTATTTGTGATCTACATTGAAATATTTTTTGTTATTAATATATATTTTTTAAATGTTAAGAAATGAATTACACATCTTCCTCATAGTTGATTGTAGAAAGCATCTTTAGATATAATAAAAGATTATCTATTAATTTAAAATTTATTCTTCATTTTCAACTTAATTAAGAGATTTGGATAAACTTTTAAACTCTTAATCTATAATAAAAAGTTATAGGTTCTTTTAAGCTATAGGTTAATAGTTTTTACGTGCATAATATAAAAAAACAGTAAATGAAATTACATTGGTGGGTGATTCGATGAATATATTTTGATAATAAATTTGAAAAGAATGTGATGAACTAGAAAGAGAAAAGAAACACAAATTCCGTGATTAGGTGAGCTGTGAGAAAAATAAGATGATATAGCAACGATGAAAATTGGTCATTAATTTTAGTCACTCTTGTCACAAGACGAAGAGGAAAAAATTTGCTGTCTATATCGATAACCCACTATTCTCATCATTATTGGAGTGTTGGACACAGCGCATCGATTGCTTTATTGTCTTAAAAAAGGCATGCCTGCCAAAACCCAAGCTGTTATTCATTCCCAAATAGCCTTCTTCCCATCATCCCCCTTCATTTGGAATGAGTAGAGTGTTACGGGATGGAAGATTCTCCTCTTAATAGTAGGCGGAACTATTTGCACCTTTATCTTTGAGCCATCCAAGGATGACTTCAAAGCAGGGATGGAATTTGACCTGTAACTTTGGTAATTTGGATAAGTTTTTAGTTTAATATGTTTAATTTTTGGATAATTTTTTTGTTAAAACTGTTAAAATAGACATCATAGTGGTTGAAATCGTCAATTTTAATAAATATTTACTTATGATTTTTTTTCCTATTTGGAAGGAATCCAATGCCTTCCAGGGTTATGAGCCGCTATGTAGTGGAGGAACTTTGGTCTTGAAAGGGCCATTTGGAAACTGGAAGAAGCTATGAGAAAGGCTTATTCATTCATATTCCATAGCTAATATGTTTAGATTGGAAGTGTTTAGTTCAAGGGGTAAATGATGTAATATCCCTCCATTTATAAACTTTTGAACATTTTAATTTTGATGGTTTGTGTTATGAAAGTTTTTGGAAAAAAACTTATGTGAAAATGATATCATCATGAATATTGATGATGATGCACATTTTTGTAAATATTATTTTAATTTATTTTATTAAAAAAAAGAGGAAGAAACAAACTGATTAGAAAATCCAATAACAAAGAGTAAATCATTATTCCATGGGTGAGCAAAAAGAGATAAAAACCACCAAAGTAAATATTGTCCATGGGACAAGTGGAACCCTACTCCCAAATACGTGGGATGTGAGGAAACAAGCTAGCACACACTTAGGCCAAGAAGATTCCCTAGTGTTAGGGATAAGGTTAACATGAAAGAAAGACCTAAGAAAGATAATAAAACTAGTATAGAGGAGGCAAGACATTGCTGAATACTTGTGAGGAGATTGAGTTTGATGGTTCTAAGAAAGAATCAAACTATGATATTTTATGGAAAATGTTATATGGTTTTCAATCTCCATGAAATAATGATTTAGGCTCAAGGTGACAAGAACAATTAATCTTGGTTTCTCAAGGCTATAGTTAAGAGGAATTGTTATTTCTCAAGTTTTAATCAGAATTAGATATGTTACTGTGCTTATTACTTATTTTTAATGAATGGTAAATAGTACAGTAAAAAATGATTATAAATATTTTAATACTAGTATAGCTAGAAAAAAACAATTTTTATATTCTTTTTATTATTGGTTTTGTGGCAACAAGAAGTGTAGATATAATAGAGGATGATTATAAAGGTAGTAGTACTTATTATAAGTAGATAAAGACACTTTTTTGTATTCTTTTCATCATTAGTTTGGGTTGCAAGAATAAGAATTCATACATTATAGCATGCTATCTTTTTTTTTTTTTAAGGAATCTATCTTTTACGGTTGCAAGAATAAGAATTCATACATTATAGCATGCTATCTTTTTTTTTTTTAAGGAATCTATCTTTTACGGAGAATGAAAAGAGAAAAGAAAGTCATCATAGAATAACTTGTAGATTATTATTCATGATAAAGATTTTCTTTTACATATTAATAATATTTATGGAAATGTACACTAAAAGTATAGTAGAATGATAAACATATATATATCTTATTTTATAGACAATAGTTTCCTTTCCAATATCTCTTGTACAAAAGATTAATGAATATAACAATATTTAGATGGTGCATTTATCTAAATACTAAAAGTACATTGTCATAACAAAAAAATGATTACTATTTTGTTTACATAACCTAGAAATAAAGGTAAAATAGTGTAGGAAGGTTTCTATGAATACAATATGTAACCAGCCTATATAGAGATATAAAATGAACTTTAAATAGAGAGACTAGATATGCAAGAAAATAAAATCCATAAAAGGGATTTTATTTATCTCCAGTATTTATCAAGGTCTGAAGCTCAAAAGATGGAAGGGTATTTGTTTCAAAAACCCTAGAGCCAACGATTAATTTGTTTGACTCAAGTTAATAGAATCACTATAAACGTTACACCAAACAAAACCCTCGACCACCACTAGAGCCGAGGTAAAACTGTGTATCGATGTTGGTAATAAAAAAATGATAAGGCATACTTAGGAGACAGGTGTAGTAAACACCAGGTCATAAATCTCTTTTAAATCCTTTAATAATAAACAAATATTAAAAACTATAAAAAACCTAACTTATATTTATGGATTAAACGATGAGTTTGTAAACAAAGGTATGGTATCCAACACTGTATTCGACCAACGACGAAGTGAGCTCTGAGATGGGTTATGAAAAAATAAACAAATCCCATGAAGGATTTATATCAATGGAGTCAAGACGTTTAAATGCTACCTTGGTTTGGTTTAGTTGGTTAATAAATCCCTAACGATAGGGGAAAATAAATGCTACCTTGGTTTGGTTTAGTTTCAAAATCAAGCTCGATGAGCTCTCTCCTTGGAAATATTTTCCAACCTATAACGTAACAATAGTAATAGGACAATTTGATAAGGAATGTATTTACCCTGTAAGAATAAACCATAACAAAAATGGATTTGATAATCTCTGCAAACTGCATGTGAGTCATGGAGAACTCTATGACTGTGTATGAGCATCACAACAAACCCTTGACCAAGAGGAGATTAGGCTCTATGATGAATTCTCTCACTTTGCTCCATTGAACCAATGTTAGGGTTGGGTCTAGATTTTCCATGCAACATTAAAGTTGAATGGTACTATCAAAGGTGTCAAGCATGGCCGAGTACCAACTGGCTGATAACTCGGCTTACCTTAGTGACAACTACTAAACAATAAGTTAATAAGGTATGGTTTACATGAAAGGTTGGTAAGCATTAAATGTAAGTATGAGTGATTTTATTAAATCAACATATAGAGAATTCATAAGCATCAAATGCCAAGAGTAGTAGATGAAAACACAATCCTATATGCAGTATAGTGTAATTATGATAAAATCATGTCAATGTCGACCTAACCATAGTATGTGGATTTGAATCACCATAACTCTATGGTATAATAAATTAATGTAGTGATGGGTGCTTACAATGTATAAACACACACACATATATGAAGGAAATAATGTAAAATCTCTACTATAAAATATATACATGAGATAATGTATGAGATCTTGGTGTAATAAGTTGTTATTTTCATTACAGAGAAAAGTAAAGTTTTATACTTGAAAACAAAATTTATTCCAAGTGTTGGTGGCGTTTGGTAGTAGAACTTTGAATGAGTAATCTTCCATGGAAATATAACATCCCGCTCTTGCGTGCATTGAGTAAACTTATTTTTTGAGGACACTTACGTGTAAGTGATCCGGTTCTTTATATGATTGGTTGTTTTGATTAGGATTATGAGATATTGTGGATTTGATGATATGTTATTTTTGTTGTATTTACATTGACATGTGCTATTGACTGGGTTCTCTTGAGTGTGCAGGCTTCTGGACGTTAGATGATGTCGAGGCATCGATGAAACTTTGTGTACTTCGGATCGAGTCACGGAGTGGACTGTTAGGGTTTGAATGTTGTTGATGTGACATATGTACATATTATTTGATATTATGATGTTGACTATTATTGCTGACATGATTCGTTGATGGATGGAGGCTGACGATATCTTGCTGACCAGACTCACATTTGGAGTAAAGGGGTCACACACAAAAACCATAGACATTGAGTGAGAGATGTGGCAACAACCCTGCCACAGCCTACTAGCACTCCCGCTGTGGCTCAAACTGTAGGTTAACGATTACCTAGTTCGAGAAGACCCACAATGCCATGAGGGAAGAGTGTGACAGTTACTCACGATGATTCTAAGGCCCATGCAATAAGGTAGGGTCCTTATTCCTTAGAGGCCCTTAGTCTCCCACGAGATCACCTAACAAAGTATTGACTCCAGGGGTTTGACGTCTACCAAACTCAGTCAAGAGGCAAGTGACACCCTTGGAGAACATAGTGCGTCTTGAAGGGCACATCGCGCAAATAAAACAGAAAGAGGCGAGTGGCACCCTTGGAGCACGTAGTGCATCCTAAAGGGCATGTCACGATGTTAACCATGGTAAGTTAATAAACCTAGTGCCTAGAAAACTATGCATCATTAGGACATGGTCGGCCTTAAAAATGAATGATGTGATGAGTAAAGTTTAATAACAATTTTTCCCTTAAGAACGGTTGCCAAGCCTAGTGAATTTAAAACCTAGGTCTAAGTAGAACCTTTGAACAAAAAAAAACTAATTAGACATGTAACAAGAAGGGGGTAAATAAATTCAAGCATTAATAATTAAAGTAGAAATTTTAATAAAGGTGTAATTAATAAAAGGGGTAATTGATTTTTTTTTGTTTAAACCTGCTAATTCTGAACTTAGTTATAAAAAGGAGAAACTTAAAAAAAAGGGAAACTTAAAGAAAAAGGGGAATGCCTAACATTGTAGAGGCCCGTATTAAATAAACAACCATTTAATTTAAAATATAACAATAAAAGTCAAGATATTTCTATAATTAAGCACATTCGCCTGCAATTTTATCAATTATAATAAATTTTTATAAGAGATTAAAACAATGCAAAATTTGAAATAAATACCTGAACCTGATGGTATTATCCCTCCTTTTGTTCGCAACTTGCCTCCTTGATCACTTTTGAACACTGCCCAAAATCGTTCCTCCCTACCAACTAGGTAGCTTCCTAGCTCCAGGATATCAACGGATATCCTGGCCCCCGTGCCCAAAACCCCCAGCAACTCCGGTGCACTGTCTCAATCCCACTCACAAAATTTCACCTCTCTCTCTACAAATCCCAGAGCTCCCAAAATCCATCCCCCAACCTCCGTAAAATGACCTCCCGTCAAACTCCTTCCCTTCCTTATCCCTCCTTCACCGACTTTCCTGCCTCATTTACTCCCTACCTAACTCATTTATTACCTCCTTATCCCTTCCCGTTAATGCCCCTTATCCCCCTTTATTTAATATCTTATCCCTTGTAGTTAATATGTTTCCCTTTTCGGGAACGTAACTTAATTTAATAATATATTTTATTATCCACCTTTTATTTATTTACCTTATTAATTAATGAGTTAGTTAATACTTAAATTAATCATTGACAATTAAGAATAACTAATTAATAATAAATAATTAGTTAATGTTATTTTAAGAAATAAATATAGTTTAGCTAATCTTTTAGGCTTATATTATTAAATTAATTATAATTAATAATCAAGGGTCGTTACAAACATAGTAAGGAATCTAGCCTTTGGAACTTTCTATTTATGAACTCAACTAGTATTTAAGTAAGACGTAAGTCATTTAAGAATTGTAAGGGAATAATGGGACACCGAGGAGCGTTTTTAGGAACGATTTTAGGTGGGTGAGGGAAATAGACAAATTTAATTAATTAATAATTTGTTTTTCTAGTGAAACTAGGGGATTGGACGACATGTGTACGGGGAGGTTTTTTGTAATTAAATAAATGAAAAAGGAATCTAATGAGGGTTTGATAAACTAATCACTTGAAAACTCTATAAATAGAATGGTAGAGGAGGAGTATGGATCACATTTGGCTTGTGTAACATTAGACTGCCGAAATTTTATCTTGACTAAGTTTCTCTTATGGGAGTTGGGATACTCAGCTTGGGTAATGAGTGGTAGTTCGACCTTGTGAGGTGAACTGAAAGATACCACTCTCTAGTATTGTGTGTGTGGCCCCTTTTCATCTCGGGGGGGCCCAAGGGGAAGAAGAGTACCCCTAGCATTGGTTGGGAGGTACCGGTGATGTCTCATCGGTCGACAAGCAGGATTTGGATGGAGCAAAAGAGATGGATCAATTTCCTTCAAAAATGATGATTCAGCCAAAATCATTAGAAAATGCACAGTCTGAATTGGGAACAAGAATGAAAAGGCAGAAAATGTTCTACTAGTAGAAGATATGAAACATAATCTTCTAAGTGTGAGTAAAATGTGTGACCCAGGTCATAAAGTTACTTTCGATTCACAAAAGTGTGAGATAAGAAAAGAAGGTTCAGGGAAATTGGTCGCTACATCTGCAAGAACTTCAAGAAACATATATGTGTTAAGTGAAATTGGAAATGAAAAGTGTTGTCTAGGAAAGGAAGATGAAATTTGGCTATGGCACAAAAGAATGGGGAACATACATTTTGATAACCTTGTCAAAGTCAGCAAAAGAGAAGCAGTTAGAGAAATTCCCAAAATCACGAAACCAACCAACACTTTATGCAAGCATTGTCAACAAGGAAAGAAAACAAGGACCAGGTTTAAATCAAAGGAATATTCAACGAAAAAACCACTGGAAATTGTGCATATTGATATAGTTGGACCAACTAAAACAAAGGGATTAAAATGTGAGAAATACTTCATGTTATTAGTTGATGATTATACAAGAATGACTGTAGTTTGCTTTCTCAAGAATAAGTTAGAAGGTTTTGAAAACTTCAAGATCTACAAGGAAATGGTTGAAAATGAAATGGATTCAAAAATCAAATGCTTGAGATCTGATAATGGAGGAGAGTTCACCTTAAAAGAATTTATGGACTACTGCAGAAATCATGGAATAGAAAGGCAATTCTCTGTTTCTAGGACACCTCAACATAATGGAGTTGTTGAAAGAAAGAACATGACAGTACAGGAAATGGATCGATCAATGTTAATGGATTTGAAATTGATAGATATTTTTTGTACATAGGCAGTGCATACAACAATTCACATTCAAAACATAGTAATGCTTAGAACCAACACTGACAAAACTCCTTACGAACTATGGAAAGGAAGACCAGAAAATGTAAAACACTTCAAAGTTTTTGGAATAAAATGCTATATCAAAAGAGAAGATGGAAGAATGGGAATGTTTGACTCTCATGTGGACAAAGGAGTACTTGTTGGTTACTCAAGTACAAGGAATGAATACAAGTGTTACAATCTAAGATTGAACAAAGTTGTAGAAAGAATCAACGTAACAATTGATGAAATAGGCAGACCAAAATCAAAGGAAGAAAATGAATCAATGAAACATCCCTTAGAAGAAGTAGAAGATGAAAAAGAAGTAGAAGAGGAGCATGAAGAGAATCCGACAGAAGCAGAGGAGAAAGTTCAACAAGTGTCTCCAAAGACACCCAGTAAACGAGTATAGAAGAATCATCCTTCAGATCAGATTATTGAAAACAAAGATGCAGGAATTGAAACTAGAAGAACAATCTGTTCACCAGAACAAACACACCTAGCACTCTTATCTACAATTGAACCAAACTATTTTGAAGAAGCCAACAAGGATTAATTTTGGAATAAGGCCATGGATGAAGAATTGGATCAAATAGAGAAGAATGATACTTGGGAACTGGTTCCAAGACAAAATAATAAGAATGTCATCGACACAAAGTGGGTCTTCAGGAATAAAATGAATGAATATGGATAGGTTACAAGGAAGAAAGCTAGATTGGTATGTAAAGGATATGCACAGGTTGAAGGAATCGAATTTGAAGAGACATTTGCCCCAGTTTCCAGAATGGAAGCAATCCATTTGCTTTTAGCTTATGCATGCTCCAAAAATATTAAAATGTATCAAATGGACATAAAATCAGCTTTTCTGAATGGGGAAATTGAAGAAGAAGTCTACATTGAACAACCTGAAAGATTTCAGTGGTCAGAAAATATAGATTATGTGTGTAAATTAAAGAAGGCCTTGTATGGTCTAAAATAGGCTCCTAGAGCATGGTACTCTAGACTGGATACGTATCTGCAGTAGGCAGGGTTCAGAAAAGGAAGTGTCAACAACAACCTCTACATCAAGGTAAGTCAAGGTAATATTTTATGAATTGAAGTTTATGTTGATGACATTATTTTTGGTAGTGGTGAAGATAGGTTAAGCCAGACATTTGAAAAGGATATGAAGAATGAATTTGAAATGTCGTTACTTGGAGAACTATCCTTCTTTCTGGGACTTCAGAGCTAAGGAATTTTTATTTATCAGACCAAGTATATCAGAGAAATGCTAAAAAGGTTCGGTATGGAAGATTGCAAACCAGTTATCACTCCCATGCAAACCAGTTGCAAGTTGAGCAAAGATGATGATTTGAAGTCTACAGATCAGAGGCAATATAGGTCAATGATTGACAACCTACTATATGTGACAACAACTAGACCAGATGTAATACATGAAGTTGGATAGGTGGCATGATTTCAAGCAGCACCAAAGGAATCACATGTATTAGCAGTGAAGAGGATTTCCATATATCTCAAAGGAACATAAGAGTTTGGATTATGGTATCCAAAAGGAAAGCATGTATCACTTATTGCCTACACAGATGCAGATTGACCATGTTGTATTGATGACTAATGAATCACCAATGGAGAAACATTCTACTTGGGTGAGTGTTTAGAATCATGGCTAAGCAAGAAATAATCATCAATATCCTTATCTATCGTCGAGGCAGAGTACATTGCAACAAAATCATGTTGTACACAGGTTCTTTGGATGAAACAAACTCCGACAGATATACATGTTGAGTATGATGAGCCCATTCCAATCTATTGTGATAATACAAGTGCCATCAATATCTCAAAGAATCTGGTGATGGATTCCAAGATGAAGCACATTCCAATAAAGTATCACTTTTTATGGGAACAGGTTGCAGAAAAGAACATCAGAGTTGAGTATGTGGGCACAAATTAACAAGTGGCAGAAATATTTACAAAACCACTTCCAGAAGAAGCCTTTGAGTATCTTCACCATAGACTGAGAGTTATTTCTACTCCAAAATGAATTCTTTTGAATTCTTATCTTATATGTATTATATGTACACGAGGAAGCACCATAAGAAGATAGTTCAGTCAGGGGGAGTAGCCCCAGATGGAAAGATACCTTTTCCATTGATGAAAAAGGGGGATAGATTTATCAGATGCAGAGGACAGAGGCATGGTTCCAGGGGGAGCAGATTTACTAGATGCAGAGGACAGAGGCATAGTTCTAGGGGGAGCATGAGTGATATGATTTCAGTATTGCATCAGAGTGTTTCCATCAATGCCAAAGTGGGGGATTGTTGATTAAGGTTGATTATCATTGATGTCAACCCTTAAAGAAAGCCTCATAGCACAAAGGTTGGGTAATGGACCCAAGATTTTTTGATGTAAAGATGACTCGTTATTGTCTTGTCATGGTTGATAATAAGTAGAAATGGATGAACTCCAAAGTGGTCCCCTTATGGTGAAATCCCTCATGGGAAGATGCTTTGCGGATTGAGTTATCCTAGAAGTATGGCTAGAGAACCCATGCTTCTTTGTGGAATAACGAGATGAAGGTCAGTGAATTTTTCATTGAAAATAT
>JASDQU010309035.1:91707-105201 GCA_032191745.1 Picea mariana
TAATGGAGAAATTAGAAGTGGGTTAACCCTAAAATAAGGAAAGTGGGCAAAGTGACCTAGAAGATGTTTTTAAGGAAGCTACTTGAAGAGTATAAATAAGAGGCAAGGCTCTCTAATTTTAGACACACTTGAGAATATTTAATACCTATAGGTGTCTAAGGTAAACAAAGGATATCTAAACCTAATTTCTGAGGTAAGGTGAAGAAAAGAAGGCCATAATTCAAGGAAGGATAAATTTGTTTGATGATGCTTTCTAAGGTATGTTATTTACAGTTCATCTCACCATTTTCACAATAGATTTTTTTTATAGAATGATTAAGACCATTAAATTGCTATGCCATTGAGGAAACATATACAAGTATCTATGGTAAAAAATTCATCATGTGGGTCGTTGTATGTTTTGAGTTAAACTCCGTGGAAAATAGGGTTTGTGGCTAGTCCTGAAACTAGTAAAAAACAGGTGTTTCAGGTAAAAACATCATAACTTCTTCATAATAGATCCAAATTCAGTAAGAAAATATGTGTTGGTTAGAGTATAGTATGTAGTATTCTGTGTAATATTTTTAGATTGATTCAACAAATATTCCGTGTGGGGCACGCTCTACAAGGTCACTCTCTAGAATAAGTCAGAATTTAGCAAAGTATGCCATTTTTTCTATAACTACTTTTCTGAGAGGTTCCAAGTAGTGAAACCTGGAGTAATTGCATAAACAACAATGAAGAAAATTGTGTATTAGTTTCAGATTTTTATTCAGTACAGGTACAAATTTATGATTATTTCAAGTTAGGGTTGTTGACTAATCCAAAACTAGTCATGTACGACTAAAGAAAAATTAGATGTAAATGCTAGTCTCTTGTTGTTTAAAGTTAAGGAAGGTTTTTCGGTATGTGATCATATACACTAGGTCTATTATAGATTTTTAAATCATATTTGGATGATGAAATTGATGAGGGATATTGGTTGAGGTACAAGTTGGGTACATGGTTGAGACAAGTAGTTGATGAGTTGGCACATACATGAGGTGTATAGTTGATGATGTTGGTACATATTGATGAGTCATAGTTGACACATGATTGGTACATACTTGGTACATGGTTGGTTGTACTTGTTTATGGTATAGGTTGATTACATATTGTTTGGTACAGGTTGGTGCATTGTTGATGCACTTGTGTATGGTACATGTTGGTGCATGGTTGATGCACTTGTTTATGGTACAAGTTGATTACAGGTTGAGGTACAATTTGATGCATGGTTGATGCATGGTTTAGATTTATAGGTACATGTTTATAGTGGTATATATCACAGTGATAGTGTGACAATGGTTCCATCATTCTACTTCTATTTCAGGGCAGTTGGATGGGGTAAAGACATGTGGTTATAGCCACCTTCCGATTGTAGATGGAGAACATAGGGGGTTGTAGCCTCCTTCTGGTTGTAGCTAGAGGATTGGGGAGTTGGAGCTTCCATCAGGTTGTAGCCTGAGAAAATAGGGGGTTGGAGCCTCCTTCCAGTTTTAGCTGGAAAACAAAGGAAGTTGGTGCTTCCAGTGAATGTAATTCTTCAAGACATATAAGAAAAAGCATTACATGGTTTTCTCTCGATTTGGGTTTCCACGTAAAACACTGGTGTACTATGTATGTGTGTGATTGTTCATTTCTTATTGCTCATTATTGGATAATAATTCTACATTGATATAACACTTGAATTATTTGAAGAAAAAAGGATTATAATTACACTATTACTGATTCACCTCCCCTCTCAGTAATCCAACAATACATACACCTCCTCTTATAAATTTCCATTAAAAAAGGATGACTTCACATCCATATGGTAAAATGGCCATTTGTTCTGGGATGCAATGGCTATCAAACCTCTAATAGTATCCAACCTTGGTACTGGAGAAAAGGTCTCACCATAGTTAATATCGAGTTACTGAGAAAACCCTTTGTAAAATAGCCTTGCCTTATATTTCTCTACCTTTCCTTTTTCATTCTGTTTTGTCTTGTAAACCCACTTAACACCAATTATAGTTTTATTTGTTGGGAGATCAACAGGATCCCATATCTCATTCCTTTCAATATCTTTAATCTCTTCATTCATGGCCTATACCCAATGTTATTCTTGCATTTCCTCTTCAAAATAAGTAGGTTGATAGGAAAATAAGGAAAAGTGAGCTTGTTGATCCATGTCATCAAACTTCTCATGAATTTCCTTCAAGTTCCTTTTTTTCTTATTTCTCACAGAACCTACTGACTCACTGCTGGATGGAGAACTATTTTTATTTTTTTCTTCTTGTCTTTGCACTTGTAACCTTGGAAGTTTTGGTGGAGGTACTTGTTGTTATAATATTTCCACATGTTCATCTCTTTGGAGTAATGGATTTGGAATTTCCACTATTTCATTTTCTTGATCACTCCAAGATTTTTACTCCAAGAATTTTACATCTTTTCTCACAACAAATTTCTTGGTGACTGGATTGGAGGCTAAGGTAGCATAGAGAGCGGAAGCAGTTTACCGAATGAAAGAAAGTGCATTTGATCCTTATTCAGTCGAAGACCCAGCAGTTGAAGATCCACCGATTCCATATATGGATTCAGTGTAAGATCAAGATCCATGTGCCAGCAATAGATTAGTTCCAGATGCGGTTGATCGAGTCTAAAAAGCACCCTACCCATCCTTTCCAATTCCAATTGGAGAGTCAAAGCCCGTGATATCCCTTCCATTTATAGAGCGATCATAGGTGGTTCTAGCTGTAGGCAGGAGCATTCATTGGAGATTCAAATATTGTGCCAGTAGCGGTAGTCTATAGGCTTTGTACTTTTCATTGTACCCAATGAAAATGCATTTTTCACTCTTGTTATCAAGTTTACTTCTTATCTATTATGGGACATGTGCATAGTCTCTATAACCAAAAATTATGAAGTGAGAGACACTTGACTTTGTGACACTCCATGCCTCTTGAGGTACCTTATATTTCACACTTTTTGTTAGAAATATATTTAGTATGTATACTGAACAAGAAATAACTTCATCCCAAAAATCATTAGACATTTTTTTAGCTTTGATCATGCTCGTTTCCATGTTCATGATTTTATGATTCTTTCTTGCAACCACTACATTATAATATGGAGTATATCTAGTGGTGAACTGCCCTTTAATTCCCTCTTGTCTATAAAAATTTTCAAAATCCTTTGATTCATATTGTCCTCCTCCATTTGACTTGAGTAGTTTGACATATTTTCCACTCTATTTTTTCTTATACAAATTTAAATTCTTTGAACTTTGCTAATGTATCATATATTTTTTTGAGGAGATATACCCAAAATTTCCTGCTAAAATCATCAATGAATGTTGAAAAATAAAAACTTCCACTAATGGAATAAGTTTGCATGGGTCCACATAGATTTGTGTGAACTAGTTCTAGATGCTCTTAGGTTATGTAGGAGGCTACTAGAAAACTGTATCTTTGATGTTTTCCAAGAATGCATCTTTTACAAGGGTTGGTTTGTTCATTCAAAATAGGAATTCCCTTAACCATTGATTGTTTTTGAAAGAGAGTAAGACTCCTAAAAGGTAGGTGACCATACCTAAGATGCCACAACAAAGTCTCATTTGTGCTTGAGATGTTTTATACATATGACTGTGACATGTTTACAATTCTGATATTCAATGGGAACATTATATTATTTTTCATTCGAACATTTGGAACAACTCTTCTACTAGGTGACTTATCTAAGATAGTGCATATGGAGTCCTTTAATATAACATCATAACCATTTTGACTCAAGTGTCCTATAATTATTATATTATGTCTAAGATTGGGTACATAAAATATTTCAAGAATGCATTTATTTTCGTTTTTCTTGGTTAAGACTGACACAACACCTTTTCCTAAGGCCTTGACATGATAATCATCTTCTAAAGTAATTTTATATCGAATAGAGCTATCAATGCTAGATTTTTTTTTTTTGTTACCTACTATGTTATTGTTGCATCCATTGTCCAACAACCAAAGATCCTTGTTGTGATCTTCTTTAGTGATTTGACATGAAATGAGTATTCTCTCAGATGTCCCTTATTCATTTTTGGAGATATTATCTCTTCCCTTGCTCAAATATTATTGTGTAACATCCCGCTCTTGCGCGCACTGGGCGGACTTATTCTTTGAGGACACTTGCATGTAAGTGATCCAAGTCCTTATACTATTGGTTGTTTTGATTATGATTATGAGACATTGTGGATTTGATGATATGTTATTTTTGTTGTGTTTACATTGATAGGTGATATTGACTAGGTTCTCCTGAGTGTGCAGGAAGTTGGACGTTGAGGATGTCAAGACATCAAGGAAACATCTATGACTCCAAATCGAGTCAGGGAGTGTATTGTTAGGATTTGAATGTTGTTGATGTGACACATGTACATATGATTAGATATCATGATATTGATTTTTATTGTTGACATGATTCGTTGATGGATGCAGACTGACAATAGCTTGTTGAACATACTTACATTTGGAGTAAAGGGGTCATGCACGACAACCAGAGACATTGAGGGAGATGTGTGGAAGCAACCTTTGCACATGCTACTAGCACTCTCGTCATGGTTTGAACTGTAGGTTAACGATTATCTAGTTCGAGAGACTCGCGATGTCATTAGGGTAGACTGTGATAGTCGTTCATGATGATTCTAAGGGGCGTGCAATAAGGCAGGGTCCTTATTCCTTAGAGGCCCTTAGTCTCCCACAGTATCACCTGATGGAGTATTAACTCCAAGGGTTTGACGTCTACCAAATTTAGTCAAGAGGTGAGCGGTACCCTTGGAGCACGCAGTGCGTCTTGAAGGGCATGTCACGCAAAGAAAACATAAAGAGGCAAGTGGCACCCTTGGAGCACGTAGTGCATTGTGAAGGGCACGCCGTGATTTTAATTGGTAAGTTAATAAACCTAGTGCCTAGAAAACTATGCCTCCTTAGGATGTGGTCGGCCTTAAAATGACTGATGTGATAAGTAAAGTTTAATAACTAATTTTTCCCTTAATAACTGTCTTCAAGCCTATTGAATTGAAAATCTAGGTATGAGTAGAACCTTAGAACAAAAAAAAACTAATTAGACATATAACATAAAGGGGGTAAAGAAAATTCAAGCATTAATAATTAAAGTGGAAATTTTAATAAATGTTTATTTAATAAAAGGGGTATTGGTTGTTTTTGTCTAAACCTGCTAATTTTGAACTTAGTTATAAAAAGGGGAAACTTTAAGAAAAAGGGAAACTTAAAGAAAAGGGGAAACTTAAAGAAAAATGGGAATGTCTAACTTAGTAAGAAATCTAGCCTTTGAAACTTTTTATTTATGAACTCAACTAGGAGTTAAGTAAGGCGTAACTCATTTAAGAATTGTAAGGGAATAATGGGACACTGAGGAGTGTTTTTAGGAATGCTTTTAGGTGGATGAGGGAAATAGACAAATTTAATTAATTAATAAAATTGATTTTCTGGTGCAACTAGGGGATTGGGCAACATGTATATGGGGGAGGTTTTTCAAAATTAATTAAATGAAAAAAAGAATCTAATGAGGGTTTTTGGAAATTAATGACTAAGAAAACTCTATAAAAAGGGTGGTGGAGGGGGAGTGGATCAAATTTTTTCTTGTGTAACGTTACACTACCAAAATTTTATCTTGACTGAGTTTTCTCTTGTGGGAGTTGGGATACTCATATCGGGTAACGAGTGGTAGCTCGACCTTGCGAGGTGAGTTGGGAGATAACATTATCTGGTATTGTGTGTGTGGCCCTTTTTGCGGCTCAGGGTGCTCAAGGGGAAGATGAGTACCCCTAGCGTTGGCTGGGAGGTACCGGTGAGGTCTCATCGGTCGACAAATAGGATCTAGATGGAAATAATGTGTAGGATAACGTCTACAGGATCATCACCTTGGTTTCGGTACACGTATTTCAATTTTGTTATATTTCAGTCAAATTTTCCTTTGTATGAGATTAAAATGATGATGAAGCATTCCAGTTGACACTATTTTATCTGTTCATAGTAATGCTTTAAATCTAAGATTTTATTCAGTTTGTAATTCTATTGTTCAGTTAACTATATAGTAAAGAAGTGATATTATTATTCGGTTGCATTTTTTTTCCAGTTAAGTATAGCTAAGAATTGATTATATCATTATGTTGTGATTTATTAGTATCATAATTCTGAGATGCTCTTGAGCTTAATATACATCTGATTCCTGCACCGATTTGAGGAGTGGATCCATACCCTTTAGTAAGTTGGATAATGAATGTTGTATGGGAATTCAGGTATTGAAAATTGATCATCCCTCCCAACAGTTTTAATCTACAAATTCCAAGTACAAAGAAGAATAAGAAGAATAATATAAATATGAAGTGGGTTAACCCTAAAATAAGGAAAGTGGGCAAAGTGACCTAGAAGATGTTTTTAAGGAAGCTACTTGGAGAGTATAAGTAAGAGGAAAGGCTCACTCATTTTAGATACACTTGAGCATATTTAATACCTATAGGTGTCTGAGGTAAAATAAGGATATCTAAGCCTAATTTATGAGGGAAGGTGAAGGAAAGAAGGCCATAATTCAAGGAAGGATAAATTCTTTTGATGATGCTTTCTAAGGTATGTTATTTATAGGTCATCTCACCATTTTTGCAATAAATTTTTTTATATAATGATTAAGAAAGTTTAATTTCTATACCATTGAGGAAACATATACAATTATCTATGGTACAAAATTCATCTTGTGGGTCGTTGTATGTTTGGAGTTACAATCCGTGGAAAATAGGGTTTGTGGCTAGTCCTGAAACTAGTCAAAAACATGTGTTTCAGGTAAAAACGTCATAACTTCTTCATAACAGATCCAAATTCAGTAAGAAAAAATGTGTTGGTTAAAGTACAATATGTAGTATGTCATGTAACAGTTTTAGATTGATTCAACAAATATTATATGTGGGGCATGCTCTACAAGGTCTCTCTCCATAATAAGTCAAAATTCAGAAAAGTATGTCATTTTTGCTATAACTACTTTTCTGAGAGGTTCCAAGTAGTGACACCTGGAGAAATTGCATAAAAAACAATGAAGAAAATTGTGTATCAGTTTCAGATCTTTATTCACTACAGGTACAAAGATATGATTATTTCAAGTTAGGGTTGTTGACTAATCCAAAACTAGTCATGTGAGACTAAGGAAAAGTTTGATGTAAATGCTAGTATCTTGTTGTTTAAAGTTAAGGAAGGCTTGCTGGTATGTGATCATATACACCGGGTCTATTACATATTTATAAATCATATTTGGATGATGAAATTTATGAGGGATTTTGGTTGAGATACAAGCTAGGTACATGGTTGAGACAAGTAGTTGATGAGTTGGCACATACATGAGGTGTATAGTTGATGATGTTGATACATATTGATGAGTCATAGTTGATGAGCATTTGACACATGATTGGTACATACTTGGTACATGGTTGGTTGCATTTGTTTATGGTACAAGTTGATTACATATTGTTTGGTATAGGTTGGTGCATGGTTAATGCACTTGTTTATGGTATAGGTTGGTGCATGGTTGATGCACTTGTTTATGGTACAAGTTGATTACAAGTTGAGGTACAGGTTGATGCATGGTTGATGCATGCTTTAGGTTTATAGGTACAGGTTTACAGTGGTATATCTCACAGTGATAGTGTGACAATGGTTCCATCATTCTACTTCTACTTCAGGGTGGTTAGACGGGGTAAGGACATGTGGTTGTAGCCACCTTCTGGTTGTAGCTGGAGAACATAGGTGGTTGTAGCCTCCTTCTGGTTGTAGCCAAAGAATTGGGGAGTTGGAGCTTCCCTCAGGTTGTAACCTAAGAAGCTAGGGGGTTGGAGCCTCCTTCCAGTTGTAGCTGGTAAACAAAGGAAGTTGGTGCTTCCAATGAATTTAATTCTTCAATACATATAAGAAAAAACATTTTGTGGTTTTCTCCCGATTTGGGTTTCCACGTAAAACACTGGTGTACTATGTATGTGTGTGATTGTTCATTTCTTATTGCTCATTATTGGCTAATAATTCTAAATTGATATAACACTTGGGTTATTTGAAGAAAAATGGATTATAATTATGCAATTATCGATTCACCCCCCCTCTCAGTAATCCAACAATACATACACCTCTTCTTATAAATTTCCATTAAAAAAGAATGACTTCACATCCATATGGTAAAATGGCCATTTGTTCTGGGATGCAATGGTTATCAAACCTCTAGTAGTATCCAACCTTGGTAATGGAGAAAAGGTCTCACCATAGTCAATACCAAGTTACTGAGAAAACCCTTTGTAAAATAGCCTTGCCTTATATTTCTCTACCTTTCCTTTGTCATTCCGTTTTGTCTTGTAAACCCACTTAACACCAATTATGGTTTTATTTGTTGGGAGATCAACATGGTCCCATGTATCATTCCTTTCAATAGCTTCAACCTCTTCATTCATGGCCTACACCCAATGTTATTCTTCCATTTCCTCTTCAATATAAGTAGGCTAATAAGAAAATAAGAAAAAGTGAGCTTGTTGATCCATGTCATCCAACTGCTCATGGATTTCCCTCAAGTTCCTTTTTTTTTAATTTCTCACAGAACCTACTGACTCACTGTTGGATGGAGAACTATTTTTAGTTTGTTCTTCTTGTCTTTGCAATTGTAAACTTGGACGTTTTGGTGGAGGTACTTGTTGTTCTAAGCTTTCCACATGTTCATCTCTTTGGAGTAATGGATTTGGAATTTCCATTGTTTCATTTTCTTGATCACACCAAAATTTTTCCTCCAATAATTTTACATCTTTTCTCACAACAAATTTATTTGTGACTAGATTATATAGTCTACAGGCTTTGGACTGTTCACTATACCCAATGAAAATGCATTTTTCACTCCTGTTATCAAGTTTCCTTCTTATCTATTATGGGACATGTGCATATTCTATATAACCAAAAATTCTGAAGTGAGAGACACTTGACTTTGTGACACTCCATGCCTCTTGAGGTACCTTATATTTCACACTTTTTGTTAGAAATATATTTAGTATGTATACTGAACAAGAAATAACTTCATCCCAAAAATCATTAGACGTTTTTTTAGCTTTGATCATGCTCCTTTCCATGTTCATGATTTTATGATTCTTTCTTTCAACCACTCCATTGTAATATGGAGTATATCTAGTGGTGAACTGCCTTTTAATTCCCTATTGTCTATAAAAATTTTCAAAATCCTTTGATTCATATTTTCCTCCTCCATTTGACCTGAGTACTTTGACATATTTTCCACTCTATTTTTTCTTCTACAAATTTAAATTCTTTGAACTTTGTTAATGTATCATATTTGTTTTTGAGGAAATATACCCAAAATTTCCTACTAAAATCATCAATGAATGTTGGAAAATAAAAACTTCCACCAATGGAATAGGTTTGCATGCGTACACATAGGTCTTCGTGAACTAGTTCTAGATGCTCTTAGGTTATGTAGGAGGCTACTGGAAAAGTATCTTTGATGTTTTCCAAGAATGCATCTTTTACAAGGGTTGGTTTGTTCATTCAATATAGGAAGTCCCTTAACCATTGATTGTTTTTGAAAGAGACCAAGACTCCTAAAAGGTAGGTGACCATACATAAGATTCCACAACAAAGTCTCATCTGTGCTTGAGACCTTTTATACAGATGATTGTGACCTGTTTACAATTGTCATATTCAATGGGAACATTATATTATTTTTCATTCAAACCTTTGGAACAAGTCTTCTACTAGGTGGCTTATCTAAGATAGTGCATGTGGAGTCCTTTAATATGACATCATAACCATTTTGACTCAAGTGTCCTATAATTATTATATTATGTCTAAGATTGGGTACATAAAATATATCAAGAATGCATTTATTTTCATTTTTCTTGGTTAAGACTGACACAACACCTTTTCCTAAGGCCTTGACATGATAATCATCTCCCAAAATAATTTTATATCGAATAGACCTATCAATGCTAGAATTTTTTTTGTTTGTTACCTGCTATGTTATTTTTGCATCCATTGTGCAACAACCAAAGATCCTTGTTGTGATCTTCTTTAGTGATTTGACATGAAATGAATATTCTCTCAGATGTCCCTTTTTCAATTTTGGAGATATTATCTCTTCCCTTGCTCAAATATTATTGTGTAACATCCTGCTCTTGTGTGCATTGAGAAGACTTATTCTTTGAGGACACTTGTGTGCAAGTGATCTAGGTCCTTATACTATTGGTTGTTTTGATTATGATTATGAGACATTGTGGATTTGATGATATGTTATTTTTGTTGTGTTTACATTGACAGGTGTCTCCTGAGTGTGTAGGAATCTAGATGTTGAGGATGTCGAGGCATCGAGGAAACATCTAGGACTCCAGATCGAGTTAGGGAGTGGATTTTTAGGATTTTAATGTTGTTGATGTGTCAAATATACATATGATTAGATATTATGATATTGATTGTTATTGCTGACATGATTTGTTGATGGATGCAGAATGACAATAGCTTGCTGAAAAGACTCACATTTGGAGCAAAGGGGTCATGCATGAAAACTAGAGACAATGAGGGAGAGGTGTGGCAGCAGCCCTGCCATAGGCTACTTTCACTCTTTTCATGGCTCAAACTGTAGGTTAACGATTACCTAGTTTGAGAGACTCACGATGTCTTGAGGGCAGATGTTGACAGTCACTCACGATGATTCTAAGGGGTGTGCAATAAGGCAGGGTCCTTATTCCTTAGAGGCCCTTAGTCTCCCACAATAACACTTGACGGAGTATTGACTCTAAGGGTTTGACATCTACCAAATTCAATCAAGAGGCGAGTGGTACCCTTGGAGCACGTAGTGCATCTTGAAGGGAATGTCGTGCAAAGAAAATAGAAAGAGGTGAGTGGCACCCTTGGAGCACATAGTGCGTTGTAAAGGGCACGTCGTGATTTTAACTAGTAAGTTAATAAACCTAGTGCCTAGAAAACTATGCCTCCTTAGGACCTGGTTGGCCTTAAAATGAATGATGTGATAAGTAAAGTTTAATAACTAGTTTTTCCCTTAAGAAATGTCGCCAAGCCTATTGAATTCAAAACCTAGGTCTGAGTAGAACCTTAGAACAAAGAAAAACTAATTAGACATATAACAGGAAGGGGGTAAAGAAAATTCAAGCATTAATAATTAAAGTGGAAAATTTAATAAATGTTTATTTAATAAAAGGGGTATTGGTTGTTTTTGTCTAAACCTACTAATTTTGAACTTAGTTATAAAAAGGGTAAACTTTAAGAAAAAGGGAAACTTAAAGAAAAGGGGAAGCTTAAAGAAAAGGGGAAACTTAAAGAAAAAGGGGAATGTCTAACTTAGTAAGGAATCTAGCCTTTGGAACTTTTTATTTATGAAATCAACTAGGATTTAAATAAGGCGTAATTCATTTAAGAATTGTAAGGGAACAACGGGACACTGAGGAGCATTTTTAGGAATGCTTTTAGGTGGGTGGGGGAAATAGACAAATTTAATTAATTAATAAAATTGATTTTCTGGTGCAACTAGGGGACCTGGCGACATGTATATGGGGGAGGTTTTTCGAAATTAATTAAATGAAAAAAATAATCTAATGAGGGTTTTGAGAAACTAATGACTAAGAAAAATCTATAAAAAGGATGGAAAAGGGGGAGTGTGGATCAAATTTTGTCTTGTGTAACGTTACACTGCCGAAATTTTATCTTGACTGAGTTTTCTCTTGTGGGAGTTTGGATACTCAGCTTGGGTAACGAGTGGTAGCTCGCCCTTGCGAGGTGAGCTAGAAGATAACATTCTCTAGTATTGTGTGTGTGGCCCCTTTGTGGCTTGGGGGGCTTAGAGGGAAGAGGAGTACCCCTAGCATTGGCTGGGAGGTACCAGTGAGGTCTCATTGGTCGGCAAGCGGGATCTGGATGGAGTAAACATGCGGGATAATGTCTACGGGATCATTGCCTCAGTTTCAGTATGCGTATTTCAATTTTGTTATATTTCAGTCAAATTATCTTGTGTATGAGATTAAAATGATGATGAAGCATTCTCGTTGACACTATTTTATCTGTTCATAGTAATTCTTCAAATCTAAGATTTTATTCAGTTTGTAATTCTATTGTTCAGTTAACTATATAGTAAATAAGTGATATTATTATTCGGTTGTATTTTTTTCAGTTAATTATAGCTGAGAATTGATTATATCATTATGTTGTGATTGATTAGTATCATAATTCTGAGATGCTCTTGAGCTTAATATACCTTTGATTCCTGCACCGATTTGAGAAGTGGATCCATAACCTTTAGTAAGTTGGATAATGAATTTTGTATGGGAATTTAGGTATTGAAAACTGATCATCCCTCCCAACAGTTTTAATCTACAAATTCTGAGTACAAATAAGAATAAGAAGAATAATATAAATATGACATCAACATAATACTACTAATCATACACTATCCAACTGTAGAAACTTCTCACTATGATTATGATGAAGAAACTAACTGTAGAAACTTCATAATATGATTATGATAAATAAACTGAAAATAATTACCATGATTTTCCATTCCCAAATCTTTCTCTTGGGAAGAACAATAGGGTTAAAAATTCAGGGAGAAGTGAAGGTTGAAATTATTTAACTTTATTGCTAAAAAGAGATGGTATATATTGTCAAGCCACTATTCATGGTGATTTTGAAGAAACTTACCACACCATAAGCAGGGCATCTTTCAAAGATGATTGACGTGGTATTTGAGTAAAATGTAAAAATCCAATCAGGGTAAACAAACTGGTAGTGGTTTAATGAAGGAAAACAAAAAGTAAAAATCAGATTGAAGAAAAAGCTTAAAAAGCCACCGTGGATGATGTCTATATAGAGAATTGGGCTACCCTTTTCATCATTACATTGCACATGATTTTTTTTCTTAGAACATGTTGTTTTGTTTTGGTATTCAAACATGGAGGACATTTTTAGGGAGATGAAGGCCATGTGAAGTTTTTATTTACCCTTAAATACAACAAAGTGATTTTTATAAAATGCACAGTCAGTTGATACCACCCAAGACTCTCCAACTATCAAAGAGTCAAACAATCCAACGAACCGGGCCCAGATAGGGAAGAGTACATATCAGAGAATAAACAGAACATGCCCATTCCCATGCATCATTAGAGAAGCCACGCCTAGGTCCAAACCAACGCTTATAATATTGGAAAGTTGCTTGTCAACTCTACTATGATTAACTTCTCTATTGATTGACGACATGGATACTTGATAGGTAGTTCAGTCAATGGTTTCATATAACTAAATAGTAACAAATATTTTGGGTGGAAATTCTAGTGCACTTGAGCCAAGGATTATTTCACATTGCTTTTTCATAATGGTGTAGGTCGTAGCAGTTCTTTCCTAGGGAAATAATTACTGAAAAGAAAGAAACCTCTTTAGTTTATGCTGGAAGGTGCAGAAT
>JASDQU010309035.1:117276-130481 GCA_032191745.1 Picea mariana
TTATTTTCAATCACTTTGACTTCTTTGACCATTTGGGGCTTCAAGCCAACACATGGGGTTTCTCCAACTTCATAAGGCCATTACTCTCAAATCGTGAGGATTTATGTGACGTTCCACATACCACTGGAAATGGAATAACAATCACTATCCATCTAGGATAGTTTCACCAAAAAAATCACTGATCTTCATCTCATTATTCCACATACAAGCATGGTTTCTCTCAACCACAAAGCGTCTTCCCATGAGGGCTTTCACCATAAGGGGACCACTTTGGAGTTCATCCAGTTGTACTTCTTTTCAACCGTGATAAGGAAATAATGAGTCATATTTACGTCAACCAAACTATGCATCATATATCAAAGAATCCATATTCATCATGTATCAATGACAAACCATTGATCCATCTTCATCTATGCATCATATCAATGATCCATCTTCACCGATTGGTTTCCACTTCACATCTATCATTCTCATCAAGAACAATACATATACATTATACATCAATAATCAATCAATGCCTTTGATTGATTAATCTCTCAATAATCTCTCCCCTTTTGAACAAGAGATATCACTCATATGTAATGCTAAATATACATCTCTCATACCCCCCTTGTGACCATCGCTCCCCCTAGAATTATGCCTCTATGCTCTTTCTTCAAATATAGGGCTCTTTTATAGGTATGCATTTGATAAATATTTCCTCCTAGAATCATGGGAAGAAGAATGACTCCCCCTATGAGTATGTCTCCCCCTATCTCCTCTACAATATTATCAACATGCAATTTCTACTGCTCAACCAGATCATAGATTAACTTCTCTTTCAATGAAGATCATTGGACCTATCCATGCATCAAACTTGTGCCATACCATACATCATGAAATGAAATATATGTCAACATAAAAATAGAGAATCATGAACAAAATGTCAACCAAGTACATCATGTACCAAAATGTTCCCATCATGCACAACACCCATGTACATCAACCATGTACATAAACATCAAACAATGTGCCAAAATATATCATCCATGGAATGTATCAACCATATGCCTCTATCAACATGTCAAACAAGTGTCATATCACTCATGATATGTCTCCACCTTGTACTATAACCAGGTATCTCAAACATATACCAATTGCTGTGCTAATCAAGTAATACCAATGGTGTACTATCATCAAGCGTATGCCATCTATGAGTGTACCAAACATGCATATCAACATGTATCACCACCTCATTAACTCACCAAATACATGTCCCAATATGTAGGCCATTCATATGCCAAATGCATCCACCAAGATATCCAATAGTAAGCTTTCATCATAGGATATATCAATGAAACTCAAAATATGTACCGGTCATGTTCATCAATAGATTATCATCAATCCTTCATTCACTACAGCAAATACTAAGCATCCAATAACATGTGTGCTAGTAGTATGCTTCAATAGATCAATGACATCTCTAGCTAGCATCATAAATTCACTACCATAACCATCATTGTTCTTCAATAGAAAGTGCATCAATCCATACTCATGGGTTAGTCCCATGCATCCAAGATGGCCTTTCATTATTTTTATCATCACATTACATAATCCAATATAGAATCATGAAAACCTGCAACAAACAGTGTCAGAACCTGCAACAAATAATGTCATACCCTACAACAGAGTGTTATACCATCACATCAAGACGCAACCCATGTGCACTGCCTTTTCCCCAAGGCTTTACCATATATAAGTGGCCTGTTGCACAGACAACTCATGTATGTATGTGACCTATTCAAGGTCAGCCTACATATGTACGTGACTGATACCAATCACCCATGTATTCTTCAATATATGACTTATTGGAGATTCCCTTAAGGCTTCCATTCTATTTTGGATGCTCAGTCTTCTTCACCCACTTCTAAAGGTGTCCTTGCATCTCAGAACTTGAGCTCTGAGCTTCCATATTTTCAAACATGTCTTCCTTCCTTACTTCATTCCTTCTTCTAGTCATGCTATATGAAGTCCACATCATAGACCTTCTTCTTGTGTTCCAGCACTCCTGGGATTTGTGGCCAAATCCACTACAGTTGTAACATCTCATGGTGTTACAGTGAACAACAATATGTCCTACTTGATCACATCTCCAACACCTTATGGTGTTATAAAATCTTCCATTATATCTCCTTTCACAAGCTCTACATTCAAACTATTTGTGACCATATTCATTACATGAATAACAGTGCCCATGAAAAAAACTTTCATACCTTTGCTTTGGTGTCTCAAATATAGCTTCTTGATGTCTTAATTTCTTTGTTCTTTTGAAATTTTCTTTGCCTTTTGTAGATGGTTGTTTTGCAACATTGTCTTCCTTCTTTGATGGACTTACCTCATGATTCTTTGAGTTTCTTGCTTCAGCATGTGTAGCTTCTTCTTTGTATCTAAGACCTGATTTATCATATGGTGATCTTTGACTTTCCAAGATCTCATCCAAGATTTGTGAGCTATTCAAGAATTTGTTTGACTTATCTACCTTCTTTCTAAGGTCAACGCCTTCAGCTTCTAACTTACAACATGACTCTTCCTTTTCATTTATTTGATTCTTTAATAGTTCCTCTATCCTTTTGGCTTCTTCAATTTGGGTCTTGAGATGGAAAATAGTTTCAAAATTTTTGCTAATCTCATCATATACCTTCATATATTATTTTTCATTCTTTAATCTTGTGATCTCTTCTTCCATTTCTTCTAATTTAGTCTTATTTCTCTCATATTGTTCTTTGAGCATTCCATTTAAATTCAATATGTTCCTTTGATTCCTCCTAAGAAACTTCTTAGTGTTATCCGAAATATAGTTATAGTGTGTATAATAATGATCACTACTATATCTATATAAACCCTCTTCAACTTATTTTCGATGTTCTAATAGATGTTATTCTATTCTTTCTATAGGATAACTACCATCAAAATTTACACAAACTGTTTCTAGATCTTCTTCTTCACTTGAGAAGAAGTCAACATCATCACATTTTTAATCATTGCAATCAAGAGTCTTTGGAGATTATTTACCTTCATTTGAAATACTTTTGATATCTTCCTCTATGCTATCTTCACTTGAAATGTTTTCAATATCACATTTTGAAATAATACAATCAAGGGTTTTTGACGATTCTTTACCTTTGATAATCTTGATGGAGTGGTCTTCAATATCTTCCTTCTCCTTCTTTCTTTCATATGTCTCCTCTAGCTTTAGCCATAGATCCTTGGTGGAAGTGAAATGTCCCATGCTCTCTTTTATAGGGCTTGAGAGTCCACTAAGAATGGTCTTGAGAGCCAATGTATCATTCTTCTTTCCTTCCCTTTGAGCTGCAAACTTTGACTTGTTCTTCAAAGGAACTAATCCACCAATGGCTGCCTTCCAAATCGCTGCTCCCATTGTCTTAATATGTAATCTCATCTCTATTCTCCAAGTAGAATAGTTTTCATCATCAAGGATTGGAACTTAATCATCCATTTGTGTGTCTATGGATCTCCTTCAAGCTTGTTAAGGCTTGTAGTGAAGGCATTCTCTGATACCANNGGTGAATGATTTTGGTGCTCTTTATCCCAAAACTTCTCTTTACACAAAAATCATTAGTTAGTATTCAACATTTACTCTTTACTCATTGATGTCATTTATAACCAGTTAGATGTGAACATATATCAACAACATATATCATCAACATACATCATCAATAATTCATCCCCACAAGGAACACAAAGAAAACAAGATGTATGTACAATTTTCTTTTTATTACGGACTACAATCCTTGGGGTTTTTCAGCAACAACTGAATAGAGTACAACTCTATAAGAGCACTAGCTCTATAATGAAAGACTCAGCTTACACCCTCAACACCAATTGAGAAGAGGCAACAATCCTCAATATATGTCAATTTGTCACAAGTACGCGACCTGTTGGTAGTGAAGCACGCTTATGTGTGTGCCCTAACTCACTACAACCTGCGTATGTACGCGACCAATATATACAGAAGCATGTGTATACCTTCTGAGCTATTAGGGTTTATCCTTTTCATCACATACTCATATCTTGTACAATCTGCAATCATATTCTCTTCTATCTTTCACTATCCAAACTGACCACAACCATTCACAATACATCCAAGCTCTCCAATATCTTATTCATGCTTCTCAACCATACAATATGAATGCTACTCAATCATGTATAAAAAACCATTATGCTATAGCCATCATATCAGTACTAAATCATAAGAGTGTTGATCACTCCATCAACCAAAACATACCACATCACAACAACCATATGAAGAATGCCTCAAAAATTTACCTTACAACAAACAAGAGTATCCATCAAGACAAATAATGCAACCATACCAGAGTTTCTATGGAATATTTGAGCCCATAGAATGCATATCTGGAACCTGCTTCATCATCCAAGAGCCTATCATCAACTCAACCACAGATCTTTAAGACTTCATCTATTGTACATGCCCTTCCCTCATTCATCCCGTGTATGTACATGCCCTGGCTCAAAGCAGCCAAGGTATACCTCAGAAAATAGGGTTTCTGAACTTCCAAGACTTATGTCATCATGACCTCAGAATTGTCGAGACTTTGATGCGCTCATGGGATACTCTAGACAATCTCTCTCTAAGAATAGATCTTCAATCATGCTCAAGATATCTTCACAAAAGTGTATTCTACAAAATATATTCTCACGAGAATCTATGGAGAGATTCTTGTGAGAATATATTTTGTAGAATACACTTTTGTGAAGATATCTTGNTTATTTATACTTTCATCCTCTAGGTTACTTAACCCACTTCTATGTCACTTAACCCATTTCTAGGTCACTTAACCTATTTTCCTCATTTTAGGGTTAACCACTTTCCATAATTAGAAAGTTCTCCATTACTTTATCATTTAAACATTCTTCCTTGATTTTGTCACTTTAAATTAATATTTAAATAATCATTCTTGATTTTTTCACTTTACTTTATCATTAAAATAATGATTTCTTCTTTTCAAGCACTTTGACTTCTTTGACCATTTTGGGCTTCAAGACAACACATGGGGTTTCTCCAACTTCATAAGGCCATTACTCTCAAACCATGAGGAGTTATGTGATGTTCCACATACCACCTAAAATGGTATGACATGAACTATCCATCTAGGATAGTTTCACCAACAAAATCACTGATCTTCATCTCATTATTACACATACAAGCATGGGTTCTCTCAACCACAACTCAACCACAAAGCATCTTCACATGAGGGCTTTCACCATAAGGGGACCACTTTGGAGTTCATCCATTTGTACCTATTTTCAACTGTGACAAGGAAATAATGAGTAATATTTACATCAACCAAGCTATGCATCATATATCAAAGAATCCATCTTCATCATGTATCAATGACAAACCATTGATCCATCTTCATCTATGCGTCATATCAATGATCCATCTTCATCGATTGGTTTTCACTTGACATCTATCATTCTCATCAAGGACAATACATATACATTGTACATCAATAATTAGTCAATCAATCCTATCAATCAATCCATTTGACATCAATCAATCATTTAATCACTTGGCATCAATCCTTTGACATCAATCAATCAAACCATTGGAATCAATGACAACATGATCCAACAGATGCATCCCATGGCACGAAATGCATCAAATATTATACACGTAATTCACTCACACATAATTCAAAAATTAATGGTAAAGATATTTAATATGCAGAGAGTTTATACCCTTAATTTACTACAATGCCATTTTAAAACTGTGTAATGATTTTAATAACCACCCCACGATTTGATGCAGTTACACAGAGTTCATTATTATTTTACAGAGTTCTATAAATGCCTAGAAGATTTAATTATGGAGTGGTAAAGAACTGACATCATTATGTAATTATCAATGTTTTTTTTTGTTTAATTATGGAGTGGTTAAGAACTGGCAGCATTATGTAATTAACAATGTTTTGTTTTGTTTAATTATGGAGTGGTTAAGAAATGGCAACATTATGTAATGAACAATGTTTTGTTTTGTTTATTTATGGAGTGATTAAGAGCTGGTAGTATTTTTGGAATTTAGAAAGGTTTGTTTTTGGCAGTGAAGAGAACCGAAAATTTATTTTCTATTGAATTGCAATTATTACTACACAGATATGTTTATTGTCATTGAATTCCAATCATTACTACACAGGGATTTTATTGCTATATCGAATTCTTCAAAACTGGTATTAGATATATAATATGTATATGAGCACCCTTTTAAAAAGAATAAACATTAGTTATAATATTTTATTTAAGATTTATAACACAAAATTTTTTTCTTGCATAATGTGGTTAATGATTTATAAACCAAATCTACATTTGGGTGACATACTGACTATTCATCTCTATCCTAATTTGGTTTTTCCTATTTGATATAAAGATAATGGGTCCTCAATGTTTATAATTTTTGGATGTCTAATACAACAATTTCTATTTAAATTACTATTGAAAAAGGTTATAAAAGTTGGGTTTGCAACATAAATATCTCCTTTTCGACACATCCCCTTTCCCTTGATAATTTAGAACCTTGTCCTTCACCTTACCAGAAATTACGTTTGGTCATAGTTCTTTTCTTTACCTTATATAGAACTCTTCGATTTGATATCAGTTTTGTAATATGTATAAGCATTTACTAATACCTTGTTTTAATGTGAAAATTTTAAATGGAATAAGAAAATCTTATAGAAATTAGACTATGATTTTACAAACTACAAGTTCTTCACCTTCAACACTTTCTCTTTTATTTACAACTTTAAAACACCATCTTCAGTAACAATGTATGTTAGTGCCAGCGGATTTCAGGCACATTAGATTTTATGTTTGGTTGAAGGTTTAGAATCATTTTGTTTGTGTGTGGGTCCCTAGCACCTCGGTCGCAAGGTGGGGACGTGACACCTTATGACTGGGTCATTGCGCACATTTATCGACATCCACGTACAAACCTAACTTGAATTGTGTGCCTCCCGCTATGGATGATGTTGTTTTCTTAATTAAGGTTGTACTTGTTGTAACATTATTATGATTGTATCTCGCTTACCGGGAAGGTTCTAGTTAATGGTATTGAAGTTGTTGTGGTTGGTTGATTGATGTTGTCTTTTAGCTTAGTAGGCGTGATATTTTGTGTGTCGGGAGGGACATAGAAACCTCCTTGGTCCTTGGAACAGTCGCCAGCCTTGAGACCTTAAATGGTCCAAATCGATGAGAACCTAGGCTTTAGCATTGCTTATGTGTCCTGGAGGTCCTAACATTCCAGGGTAGGACGGGTGGGTAATCGTTTCTATTTTTCATTTGACTGGTTGTCTTATGTTGCTTCCAGCTACTTGATATGCTAGTATGCTAGGTCATTATGTTTTTTGTTGCCTGAATTGCGTGTGTTGTGTTTTTCTTCGAGTTGTGTTGATTGGTTGTTGTTGTTGTTACCTTCCTATAAAAAAAAATAAAAAAAATTGCACTTGTTAGGCGTCGCATGTTGTCGTAACGATGGGGGTCGTTACATATTTTTTCTTTCTGCATTCACTTTCATACTGACCATATTTTCCACAACAGTATCATTGGAATTTAGATTTCTCTGTCCATCTTCTGCCTCCCTCCCTCTAATTTGAAGAGTATTTAGGATGATTTGATTATTCTCACTATTTTGGTATTTTTTTTCCTTCTACTTGATGACTAACTCTGCCTCTTTGGCCTCTTCCTTTCTTTCCTCATCCTCTACCTATAAAAATGAATGCCTGAGTATTGAAGGCATGTTTCAAGTATTCCTCTTCCATGATGATTCTTGATTCATGAGACAAAAGAGAACCCATCGATTCTTTGACTATCAGTTTAGACAAATATTTGGACTCTTCTATGGAAATGAAAACCATTTCAAATTTATTAGGTAGACTTATGATAACTTTTTCAACAACTTTATTATCTTCAATATTCTCTCCATTAATACTGAGTTGATTCACAACTCCCATCACTCTGGTCATGAACTGTTTAATGTTGTCTACCTCTTTCATCTTTAAGGTTTCAAACACTCTCCTTAGGGTTTGAAGATTCATAGTATTCACTTTGTAGGTTTTCAAGCTTGGCCTTGTTCTCCTTTTTCCTCAGTTTCCAAGCTGATTTCTTTGGCCATTATTCATGGCCTACAAAGTTGTTTGATCAGGCTCTAAGAACCCAATGTCCAATGTTTCCCAACATCCTAGACTTGTAGGAAGGTTTTCATCCTTAGAGACTAGAGTTCATGGTTCTTTCCAACAAGAACTTGTCTCTTTGTTGGCCCTAGATTACCTATTGAATCCATTAAAAATAAATCAAAGAAAATGTGTGAAGATTATTTGCTTATTTATCCACTTTTTACCTTTGTCCTTTTCTTTTAATCCAAAATCACCACCCTCCTTTTTTTAAGAGAAATATTTAACTTGGAATAAAACAAAATAATAGTCCAAATTAAAAAGGAAAACTCCAATTCTCTTCCTTATGGAACTCGTTAAGGTTTGTTCCTTTGAAACCCTCAACTTACTAAAACTTGGCTTTGGTTCTTCCATTTTTTCTACAGATCTCAGTTCCTCAGATGTATATCTTCCACGATATATCTGGATCAATGATCTATCTTCTCTCCACCATGTGAAAATTCTTATGAACTTTCTCTAATACCATGTTAATTTGATAAACATAGACAAATATGAGGAAAAACACAAAAAAACTAAAAACTAACTAAAAATTTTCCATAAATAGAAAAAAAAACAAATCAACTAATCACCCAACTAACTAATCTATGCATACTCGATCAACATGAGAGATTATATGTTTTAAGAGATTCAAACAAAGAGATAAAACCCTATTATAATAAAATTTCATATCAAACATTTTAATCATTACAATAGTTTTTCAATAAGTTTTTTTTTTTAATAACCTTCATGTAAATGACCTAAGACAAAACCTACCTATACTAAGTTGGCAAAGCTTTCATACACCCAAAATAAGTAAATATGACCACAATAAGCATTTACATTTCCTCTTGAATATGTTTTCAATTTTACACAAACCTTAGCATTTGATAAGTTAAATCTTTATATCATTATATTAGGAGCATGATTCAACTACCCTTAAGACCTCAAACTTAGTGATACTTATGAAATGGAGCAAATATATTTGTGTGAACATTTTAAATATATTATTACATAATATTTATTTTATTAAATTTCATATTTATATTAGCACATCCACATTAATATGAATAGAGCTTAAATTAGCACATCCACATTAATAATGGATGGTGAACATCAAATAATTCCAAGAAAAGTCCATAAGTCCATCGATATGAATAGAATAAGCTTAAATTAGCACATCCACATTAATAATGGATGGTGAATGTCGATAAGAATCACCCTACACAGAAACATAAAAAAATTAAATAATCTCACATAACATAATGGCAATAACTCATGCTATACATATTGAAAGGAGCACATAACTACACTAACTTATGCAATACATATCAATAGAAGCAGATAAATACCTTTTTAGTTTTCTCAAGCGGATTAGATGATGAACACTCGATTATGAAGTAATGCTTAGGCCTTGCTTCACGGGGATGGTCATAATAAGCCACTGCATAATATGAAGCACAACTTCTAAAAATGTACTTAACAAGTGAATTTCATCTAAAATTCACTTAACAAGTGAATGAATTTGGGGATATACCAATAGCATATGAAGTAAACCTAATAAACGTATTTGGACAATACTATCCAAGTTGTTTTGATCTTGAGCCGATGAAGCTCAAGGCTTAGAGGAAACTCCATGCTCGATGATGACTCTCGACATTCTTCTACACCTAGTAAAAACTAAGATGAATTCCATATTAACTTTATTTCTTATGTTTATTATATGTACAAATCAAATACATTGTTATAAAATAAACATAATTAAATCAGCTTATGAAGTAAACCTAATTAAATAGAAAAAATAAGCTTATGAAGTAAAGTTAATTAGATGCGAAAATTGATATTTTTTGTCATGAGGATTTGATAAAATACTATCCAAATCATTTTGATCTTGAGTTAGCAAAGTTTAGGGCTTAGAGGCCCACATATGTAAGCCTTATTTTTCTCCCATTAACAGCTAAAATGAACTCTATATTAGCTTAGCTCTTATTTTTATTATATATAAAAATTAAATAGAATGTCAGCTCATAAAACCATAATGAATTGGGAGACCATAATGCATTCGGGGAAAGTACTGCATTATCTAACTAAAAAAATGGTTTACAATATAGAATACATATACAAAATAGTGAGAACACTATTGATATCACAGAACGTAAACCCACCTGCAAATCCTACCTTTATCATGCTTTGTTATTTGTAATGGAATGAATCCATTGAAATGACTCTTCATCATGGTTATAAATAAAATCTTAAATCTATCTAAACCCTAACTGTAGATCTGGGATAGTTTGTACCATTAATTTCATAAGCTCACACTGTAACCTATGTGAAGGGAAGGAAAGATAAAAACCACTTTCCAATCCAAATAACCTAAAAACTTTCCATTGAAATGACTCTTCATGGTTCTAAATAAGCTCTTAAATCTATCTAAACCCTAACCATAGATTTGGAATAGTTTGTATCATTAATTCTATAAGATCGGATGACAACTTGCATGAAGGGAAGGAAATATAAAAACCACCCTCCAATCCAAATAACCTAAAAAACTATCATTGGTAAAGATATAAATCCATCCACCAACTGCCTCACTAACTCACTTGATGTCTTATGGCTTGAAACGAATGGGTCCCAATTTTCCAATTTTATAATACCTAAGATACTTGTTCAACTCATACCACACATCGATGAAACCTTACATGGGAAGGAGAGGATTCACTCCATGAACACGCATCCCAACACGTGCCCCAATAACTTCGTTGGTAAGGAGACGACAAAATCCATGAACACACGTCCTAGTAACTCGAGTAACTCCATTGGTAAGGATATGATGAACTCCATCAACACGTGTCCCACTCACCCAATAACTCTATGAAAATGCTTCCCACTCACCTAATAATAGTTGGCTCCACACACCTCATGAATACTTGATTTTATCCCCTAACCTAGGGATAACTAAGGAGATCACGTCTCGAGTCCCATAGTCCTATACATGGAGTATTGAGAGCCAGGCGACTTGAGCATGGCCTTGGAGGGCCCCTCTTTTCTTCAGTGTTGTCCCCTTATCACCAACAACAATATCCATCGCACCAACCTATTCCTGAAGACTGAAGTAGCAGTGAGTCTTGCTCCATGAGGTAATTAGTCTGGATATCATGGTATGTATCACTCTGATTTTTGAAGCACTTGAATATGTTGTATTGGCTCCTTCTTCATTTCATGACATTTTCTTGGGAATTATGCTCTTTGCCTCATTCATTCCTGGAAGGGTGACATGTTGCCCTAGTAAATTGATTTCCCTTTAGGATGGGTTCTTACTGGGGGAATTTGTGAAAATTCATCATCCATTCCCTCCATACTTATCACTTTCCATATTTATTCCTTTCATCTCCCTTATCCTTGTTTGGGCATTGGGATTGGCTACACTAGGAAGGGTTGTACCTTTGTGGGAAAAATGGGCTAAAGGCACAGAGGGTAAAGGTACCTGGTAAGCGTTAAAATATAATGTTGAAACCTTTGATATGCTTTTCCCAGGGATCCCCGAAAAATAAATGAAAATATTCTCCATAAGAAAAGGGGACCTATAAGATAACATAAACACTCAAGGTACTAGTTGATGGATAGGAGGTTTCATCCCTAGCTGACCTATTATGACCACGGGAGTGTAGTGGTATGAAACTACCACCTATCTAGTCACCAAGCCAGGTTAGTGGTTCTTGGTGGAATATCTAAGAGAAAGAGGGTCTCATCACGAGCCAACCTTCTCATTTCCGTAAAATGTTTGTGGATAACATTCTCACCTCTAGTCATCAAGCTAGGACAGTGACCCTCAACTATTTCCTTGAAGCACAAGAGAAAAATATCAAAAGAAATAAAGCTAAGAGTAAAAGAAAATGAATGGGCTAGGAAACATCTTTATTCATGACAAGGTGTAGCTCGCCCTCTACAAAGGCACCCACAGGTAAGACTTTACATTTCCTTGTTATTACATGCACCCCATGTACAAATATTTACTCCTTGCCACCTCATATACTTACATGAATTGGACTAGATCCCACCTTGCAAACACCTCGAACTTAAAAGAGGTGAGCCAGATACCTTCTCCAAACCTAACTTGTCAAATTGCATAAGGTATATGAGCATTTTTCTAGGTAAAGCAGGGTTTGATGCACATGTTTGGGTAATTTAATTATTGGATATGACTTACATGCTATGATCCATGTGACTTATGAACCCCTAGAGGGAATACTTGTTGTTGTTGCATGACCTTTCTCGATGGACATGCACATATGAGGGAATGATTAGCTTAGACCTTCATGGGGTCTCAAAACCCACATATGGATGTTGAAACCCCAGTCAAGGGTAATAAGAGATTGAAGGTTTGCACTGGATGGAGTAAGGATGTTTCCTTTGGAGGCACTCTAGCAGGCCTTAGATGGATGAGCCCTATGTTCATTCACTTGGAAGATGTCCTTGGGACTCCTAGACGTCACCATGATGGCCCTAGACGTCATACAGAGCTAGGGTTTCATCTTTGGAGGCATTTGTGAGGCTTGCGGTGTTAGATTACTGAGAGGGGGGGTGAATCAATAATAGAGAAATTTAATCTTTTTTAACCATATAATCCAAGTGTTATATCAATAAAGCATTATCATCCAATAACTGCAGAGTAAATAAGAAATGAAAAAATGAAAAAACATAGACATACACAGTACACCAGTGTTTTATGTGGAAACCCAAATCGGGAGAAGACCACTAAATGTTTTTTCTTATATGTCTTGAAGAATTACTTTCATTGGAAGCACCAAATTCCTTTGTTTTCCAGCTGCAACTTGAAGGAGGCTCCAACCCCCTAGCTTCTCAAGCTACAACCTGAGGGAAGCTCCAACTCTCAATTCTCTGGCTACAACCAGAAGGAGGCTACAACCCCCTATGTTCTACAACTATAACCAGAAGGTGGCTACAACCACCTGTGCTTGCCCCGTC